>MU376015.1:0-84485 GCA_022495235.1 Xylaria curta | reverse complement strand
CTTCCCCGGGCTTTTCTTTTCCAGGTCGCTCTAAAACGTCTTATTTCGGCCAAAAATTTTTTTTTTTTTTTTTTTTTTTTTTTTTTTTTTTTTTTTTTTCTTTTGGATTGAATAAACGTCTTGTTGAGAGCCAATATAAGATTTTTTGGGATTAAATAAACATATATTGAAGAGGAATACTCTCGTATGCTCAAAGGAGAAGGTGGATAAGTGGGAGCTCAGCTCCCCAATATTGCTACGCTATATTGCTACGCTATATTGCTACATCACAAAACTATATCCCGTTAAGAGCCCACGTTTCGTAAGTATTCATTGGTGCCTCATATATAACCATTTGCCGTTGTAACCGAGATGTCACAAGCTGAAGTTCAGTCGGAGAGGAAGACATTACAACATACCAGGGCCCCTGAATTGCTAAAAATGCCGGCAACTAGCAAAAACATTGGTGATCGAACTCTGAATTCTGGAACAGGTATACCGGGGGCGCTCATGACTAGATCAGACACCAATTCGGTCGCTACAGGTGATTGGATACAATGAGAGATACTACTTTTTACAGAGAATGTCCATCCTTCTATCTTTCCATTGATCAAATTGATTTAACAAGACAAATCAACCTTTATCGTCTGCGTGGCTCACCGAGACCCAACAACCACCTGAGCCGGATACGTAGGATGTGAGGAAAAGAAGACCTATCCTATGCTCCTATCGCATTGCTCTCTCCTCCAACCACGAACACGCTTGAAGTCCTAAGCACTCGAGGCATCCCAAGGTAGCTAAGAGTGTCTATTCAATAACGTGACAAAGGGCTTGACCCTGACACCCTTTGTTCAAGACATAACCTTCAGTTAGGGAAATCCTCCTACTCACTAAACCGTCTAAGATGAATATCGCGATAAAACTTACGGAACGTATCCGCGTTAAAATCCCATACCCACCGGAGAGTTGCCCCATCACAGCGGGTATCCTTTTACGCCCAATAGCTGATACAGATGCCCGAAGAGCCTAAGGTCTGCTAGAGTCCCAGCGGCGTCGGATCGAAAGCTTTCTCTCAACTTAGCTATCTGAAAGGAGGAAGCGCGATTCCGTGAGAGACTTTTCTATTATCCCTGTTTTCTTGATCTGAAGTTATCTTCAAGACATACACCGATCAAATGAACATGTGCCCTCACAGTTTCACCGCACTGGAAAACAGGTAAATCAATCCTTTAGATAACAAACGTAGAGGATAGTAATTCGCATCCGCCTCCGCCTCTACCTCAATCAAATAACGAAGACCACGACATTACGACTCATGTGAGGAGGACACTGTGGATGTTGGCAATGTACTTGCATCTAACAATTAAGAATGCTGCGATGTAACTGGTAGTTGGTATATGAATAAGTCTTCGAGTGGACCCAAGTGAGTCTGTGGCGAGGTGCTGGGTGTCTAGGTACCTACGACCCGATATAATACACATGATTGACGTATAAGTAGTGTTTACATAAGTCAACAACATGAAGTGGTCTTGTGCGGTTCAGTCATGTGCTCAGCCGGCTTTAAGGTCACTCGAGAGACTGTGCGAGCTTTGTCACCGACATTTCTGCGCAAAACATACGGATTCAGCGCTGCATACTTGTCCTACAAACGAGGTTCGAATGGGATGAAACAATACTCGAATAAGACCAGAATGTCTGACATGCGGTTTACAGGATATCATCGCGATATATGAGTCTGGGGACCGAGCTAAGCTCCAAGACCTAAACTCAGTCCGACGAAAGGCGGGCAAAGAAGTCATCTCTAGATTGCTAACAACAATCAATCGCGATGCCCTTCGCGCGCGTGCAGAGTCTTTACGCAATGGGATCAAATGCACTGTTCATCTTCCACCCCCTGATCAAGCATACTTCAACTTCGAGGTCCACGGTGGGCGTAACTACCATGGCTCGATCGTGTTCGACGACGGTAAGACCTGGTTGGCAAGGTTCCGACTGCCAAACCACAACGAACCTCCGTTGCAGGAGAGGAACTTCGACAGGCGCAGCGAGTTTGCAACATATCGTTTCCTTGCCGAAACTGCTATTCCAGTCCCTGAGGTGTACGACTGTGCCGATGACGGGGATCCTATGAATCGTGTTGGCGCCGGGTATATCCTGCTCGAAAAGCTAGCGGGGAAGCCACTGGAATGGCACGAAGCAAGCGAGGTGCAAAAAGCAAAGTTCTCTCGTCAACTAGCAGACATCTATGCCAACCTAGAACAACATCCTCTCGATAGGCTGGGACGTCTACAGCTTTCGTCGTCCACGGGTCTACCCGAAGTCGGACCAGCCTTTTTCGACTACGATTCGGATGGAAACTTGATCCCATCCGGCCCATTCCGTCATTCCAACGAATACTACAAAGCCTTGATTCAACAGAAAATCCAGCTCACCGAAACTAAACAAGTCGCAATTTCGGACCCTCTGGATCAATACCTCGTCTGCATGAGTCTCCTCGACTCTCTCCCACCAAACGAGTCGGGTCCCTTCTTCCTCCGTCACGTGGATTCGCGAGACGCGAATTTCCTAGTTGACGACGACTACAACATCACCGGCATCATCGACTGGGAACTAGCCATTTCTACCTCAAAGGGCTCGGCGTTTCAATCGCCTCTCTTGCTGTACGATCTCGGCGAGCTCTACGGCGAAGGTCTCTCAACGGCCAGCGAAGATGAAAAGCGTCTTTCCAAGATCCTGCGAGAGGAGAAAGGAGCGGTCGAACTTTCTGCGTTGGCTGAGAAAAAGCTGCATTTTAGAGTTGAGCAGGTCATCGAGGCCGATCCCTGGGGACGGGAACAATTTGAGAGTCTCTTTGGTGGGTGGTGGAAAGTCGCTAATGGGGTGCAGACGTTTGATTGGGATACGTGGTACAAGAAGGCACTTGACATGTATGGCGATGGAGGCTTCGAGAATCAGACATGAAGGGTCTTGAAAGAGATTGTACTATTCCGCCCTGAACTACTCTTAGGTGATGGAATTGGTAGCGTGCCCATCTTATTTCTGACCCGAAGGCTAAACGAATTGTTTTTTGTGCCTCTTGGCACAGTTTGTTAAGCCCAAGTATCGCGTGATAATTACCTAAGTCGCCAGCATTTTGGGCACTTACAAGAGCTCTGCAGCTAGTTATTAGTTAGGAGGGCATGTATCTTTTATTTTCGTTGGGTAACTATTCCAATTTCCCCAGATAACCGCAACCCTGGACCCTGGAATAGTTAGTACATAGATAAGTGTAAGTGAGTGGGTCGGTCGACTGATGACGTCGCTGTCTTATATTCACGAGCCTCGGTTGATGATTCCATGTGCCTATACCTAATGCCATCATCAAATCCCTAGGTTAAATAGTTGTAGACCTAATAAATTCTACAGAACAGTACATTGCTGTTTCCCCCTGATACCTAATAGCAGCAATTCATCCATTGTGATCACCCACCCACCCTTCTGCAAACTCTCCTCTAAAACATCCAATAACACGCCGACAGCTAGCTAGTCAGGGCGAACAAAGACAGCAAAGCACACCCTCACAACCCAACTTTGAACCGAATTCTCCAACCACGTTACGGAAACCAAGAAAAGTGAATTGGCGCTTTCGCAAGACGAGCCACACACACACTCACTTACACGAAGAGAAGGTTCCAGTTAGATTGAGTAGCAATCAAGACGGGTATCCAAGACCACACATAGAATAGACAAGAAAGACAACTCGATCGCCACAACTCCACACGCACCGTTACTATTTTTGTAATTGGTCACACGTGTAGTCGGCCCTCTCTCTATTCAATCAACTAGTATAAGTCTTCTTCCACGATCCAGGAGAGAATTCCACAATGCCATCACCACCATCCCCCTCCACAAACGCCAACAGCATCCTCCCAGCTCTCCACCACGCCTCATCAGGTTCTCTCGGCACCTTAATCTCAACATGCAGTCTGTATCCCCTGTCCCTAGTAATCGCGCGTCTCCAAGTCCAGCGACAGCTCCGGCAGCGTCGTCGCGGAGGACCCGCCGGTCCCGGGCCCGTTCCTCCGGAACCAGAAGCCCCCCAGGCTCGCGATCCTACCGATCATCATCCTACAATTCCAGCTCCTACTTCTCCTCATCACGAAGATCATCTCTCCTCTCCAGCAGCCGGCACTCAGGAGGTAGAGGCAGCAGCAGTAGCTCGCGGCGATCTTCGACGAGATTCGTCGACACGGCGGCCGCCACCGACGGCCAGGGAGGAGGAGACGGAGAAGGAGTACGCCGGCATCGTCGACGCATTTTCGCGGATCTGGAGTTCCGATGGCGATGGCGGGCTGAGAGCGTTCTATACTGGCCTAGCTCAAGGTGAGTTACTTGAAAACTCTAGTAGATTTCGCGATACAAAATAAGGGCTTTTGTTGCTGACTGAATCTAGATGCAACCAAATCTGTCTTGGACTCTTTCC
Organism: Xylaria curta; assembly: GCA_022495235.1. Lineage (NCBI taxonomy): Eukaryota > Fungi > Ascomycota > Sordariomycetes > Xylariales > Xylariaceae > Xylaria > Xylaria curta. The sequence goes on along the minus strand of MU376015.1, from coordinate 80,044 downwards.
TCTTCTTTCTCTTCTATGAGTGGTTCCGCGCCCTGCGTCTCAAATCCCGACGGCGTCGGGCCGGGCGCAGCACGAGCAGAAGGCTAGGCGTAATCGAAGAGCTAGCAGTGGGGATGGCAGCAGGCGCCTGCTCGCGCAGCTTCACGACGCCCATCGCGAACATCGTGACGCGCAAGCAGACCTCATCACTACTGGATCCCACCAGCAGTCCTGGCGTCCGCGAGATCATGCGCCGGATACGAGAGGAGAGGGGCATCGCGGGGTTCTGGTCGGGGTACTCGGCGAGCCTGGTGCTGACGCTGAACCCGAGCTTGACGTTCTTCCTCCAGGAGATCCTGAAGAGCACCTTTGCCGACCAGACGTACGATGACCCGGGTCCGAGACTGACGTTTCTATTTGCGGCGACGAGCAAGGCGATTTCGAGCCTCGTCACGTACCCCTTTCAAATCGCCAAGACTAGGCTGCAGGCTGGCATACCCTTGGATTCGGACGAGAAACAACTAGACTCGAAGCCCGAGGACAATGCTGAGAAGTCGGGGCCAGTCCGCGCCGTGCAAGCGTTCGCTCGACGAAGCATATTCGGCACGGTAGCTCAGATTGTCCAGACCGAAGGAATTGGCTCTCTGTACGATGGCGTTGGCGCCGAGCTGCTCAAGGGGTTCTTCAGTCATGGTACGACCATGGTCGCCAAAGACGTGGTGCACAAACTCTTGTTCAAGTTGTATATTTTTGTCCTGGGAGTTTTGACGGAGATGCGGAAGCGGAACCCCCAGGCGATAGCCACGCGGCGAGAGGCCCTGTTGCGTTTACTTCAGCGTCGTATCGGCGGGCCCCTGGCTGGCAAGAGGTTGAGTTGAGACAGCCTGGACTACGCTATCGAGTGTGGGAAGTCCTCAGGAGACGAAGGTCCAGCTTGTGGGATATGTGTTATTAATTATCTCTTTTTTGCATAGTCTGGCGCGACGGTGTTAACGGCGAGTTCAAATTTTACATTTTGTAACATATAATAATCATGTACATAGACTTAATCTGGGCAGATAAAAGCGCATATGAGGGTCGGGTCGGTGAAGACTTACAGCAACGGAGCTGTACAACATGTATCTTATCCAGCGTTTTGAATCCTCATCTAGGTTTAGATGGATTGTCGGTATATAAAACGGTTGGCGCGTGAGATTACGGTCCCCGATCTAGGATCTCGAGTTGAATTCCATGTAATATCGTTCGCGCGCTGTTCAGCATTGAAATGCAGCAACGCCGTTCTTGCGTACCTGGTTGGCGCCACCAGCTGAATAGCCTGTGCCCTCGCTCCTGAGCTCGACCAAGCCTGGCCGTATTCTGTCCTTGTCCTTCTTCTTCCCTTTGTTGCCCTCCTCGCGACCGCGATCCGTGAGGTCGGTGTCGCAGACGTAGCATCTAAGCGCATGGTCCGTGGCGTGTGGATCGTGATGATTTGACTTCATGAATTTGCCGACACAACTTCCACATAACACATGTCCGCACGGTTTCGCCAACGTGGCTTTAGACGAGTTCGACAATCCCTTCTTGCACGATGGACATATGCGCACTGTCTTCCCGTCTTTGCTCTGCTTGTCGCTATCTTCGTTGGTGAAATGGACACTGACTAGCGTATGGAGCGAATACGTATGTGGCTTGTCCTCGGGCGACGCAGGACATATGGGGTTCGTCTTAGTCTTTTTCACGACCTCGTGAAGAGCCTCGCGGGTATTACTAGACGGCGTGATGGAGGGCACCCAAAAGGAGGGCAGGGTCGGCTGCGCAGCCTTTTCGTCATCAATGGCTTTTCGGGCCTTGGCTCGGTCGTCTGCGGCGATGCGCCGGACTTCATCCTCGTCCATTTCGAACTTGCGCTTTCTTTGGCGATCGCCCTCAACGGCAGAAGAACCCTCTCTATCGTGCTGCCCCTCAGATGGCGTAGGTACAGGCGTCCGCACATCGAGGCCATTCTGCGTCATCTCGAACTCGCGAACCGCCCTCTCTTGCGCCTCGGCGTCTAGCCTAGCCTGTTGTTCGCGCGTCTCGCGGTCCTCGTGCTCCTTTAACTTCTCCAGACGCTTGATTTCCTTCTTCTGCGCGAGTATGTTGCTGAGGGCGCACTCGCGACAGAAGATGTCGCCGTGGGTGCAGGAGACGGGGTCGATGGCCGTCTCGAGACAGAGGCGGCAGGCGGAGAAAGGGAGGAAGCTCTCGCGGGTCAGACGGGCTGATGTCGAGGTCCATGATTTGCGCGCTAGATCCCGCTCGTACGAGGTGAAGACAGCGCGGGACGTGTTTCGTTTGCCTGCCGCTTTCTGTTAGCAGGGATTATCGCGGTTGTTGAACATACAATGGTCATAGGAGTGGTAAGGAAACGTACTGTGAGACATGGTGACGAAGAATTGGGATGGTAGGGGGGAGAGGGAGAGGTGCCCGGTCGGGCGCTGTTGAGGTAGTTATGATATTGGTAGTCAAATGGTCATGATTTGGTAAAATGTTGACGATGTTATCCATCTAACATTGTTCAAGTCGTTGCACAGTGTCAAAAGTAGGGAGCTGCCGCTTGGCTGCAGCTGGCTGTATATAAGTAACTATGTACACCACAGGACCTCAGAGCTGGGAATCAAGAACCAAAAATAAAAATAAAAACAGAAATCGAAAATCAATTATTCTCGTAACTTTGCTACTTTCTCTTGGTACTTCTTTGTTTCTTGAAGAAATCTTTCTGTGATTTCCGATAGTCGTTTAGTAACGAGAATCTCCTGAACCTTAATTCCCAGATACCCTTTCACTAGCAACTCAAATTCAGATCCAGTGCCGATGAGGTTCATAACAGCTTGTGCGTGCGAAACGTATCTAACACATTTTTTCTTGTCTTCGAAATTCTCCCACACGGTTAAAATTGCCTGTCTCTCAACCTGGCGTATCTTATTTTGATCCAGCCATTTCTTCGTGACCAGCTGTACAAGGCGGTGTATATTGAAACTTCGACTTTCCCCTTCTGTCACAAGAGAAAATGCTTTTAGAGTACCGAGTGATTTCTCGAGTTCTATAGTATTCCTGTCTTGTCGGTGTTTCCGGAACAGACAGGAATTAGATAAAAGTTCAATTGGGATGGCGTGTCGGTCTAAGAGGCACATAAGCGAGAGGAGCTCGCTTGCGAACACATCTTGTCGCTTAATCTGGTTGAATGAGAGCATCCAAGTTGCCGCAACTGCATGAGATGCCCCTGGATCTCGTCCTACGGTGTCAAACTCTTCGCTGAGCAGCCTCACGAGATTCTCGTCGCTTTCGTCGAGCTGTCGGATATAGTCATCGACACTTAATGTGTTCATCTGCATGAACGCAGCCGCCTGAACGAGTGCGAGTGGCAGGTGTTCGAGCCGAGAAGCCAGCAGTGGAAGGGTCTCGGCTAGGGTAGGGCTTTCCTGGAGTCGCGCGCGAAGCAGCTGGCAAGACTCATCGTCGTCCATCTTGCCAATCTCGATAAAAGGGTTTCCCTGAGTGAGTCGTGAGGCTACGTGCTTATTTCTAGTCGTGATAAGGACGGCACCGTGAGCGCATTCTGGAATAAACTGGTCGAGACCCCCTTCCCAGCTGCTTGCCACGTTACTGATGCCTTCCGCCGTTAGCTTCGATGATTGACGGAATGCTTGTATATCATCTGCATTGTCGATTACTATGAGCCAACGGCCATGCTCTTTCTTTCCTAGCCATCTCTTTACCAGGAGAAGTATATTGGTGTTAACATCCTCGTGCCCCGGAATCTGGCATTCTTGCGCTATCGAAGCATACGCTTGGCGAGACCGCTCAGCGGTGCTTGCGTGGAGCCAGAAGACCGAAATATCTGGATATTCCCTATGTAGCCAGAACACGTACGCTAGAGCAATTTGGGTCTTTCTATTGTGTGTTAGTACATATTCTAAGTTGGTAGAAGAAGTTATGACATGTAAGGTACCCAGTGCCACCCAATCCGCAAAGTGAGATCCGGGGTTGCGCAGCTGTTTCGCCGTAAGCTAGGCGCCGTTTCAGCTGGTCGAGAATTTCCTTGCGCCCAACGAAGTAGGGATTCTGAGAATAAGGCACAAGAACTATTTATTCTATTTAGTATAAAAGATAGTAACATATAAATGGAATCTATGCTACACTACTCACAGTGAGCGCGGCTCTCATCCTGCGATCTGCCTATACTAGTCGGGCCAGATACCTCAGCCGCATTTATCTTCTTCACCAATAGATGAAGTTCTCCAGAAACAGCTATAAACCCCGGGTCGCTCGCTTTCGCAAACTTAACCATATCTACGTGATTACTGCTAATCCCGGTTGAAGCATAACCAGCAAGAATGGCCGAATGTAGTGGCACAACCTATGGACCCGTTAATATCCAGGAAGGAGATTTAACCTTATCTCAACCTACCATGCCAACTGTAGTCAAAGGTTGTTCTTCATAGAAACAAAATATGTCGATCGGCGTATCGCGATTTTTAATCATCGCATGGAAATTTTGCTGAATACTTGCGAGTACTTCAGAATCACGCTTGAGAACTTCCAAGATTTTTGCATTTGTCTGCTTGATCATGCCTATATGTTTAGAGATCTTTTCAGCCCATTGAGCTAGGCCAGCGCCATGATGTGGGGTCCCGAGGAAGATGATTGCACGGGTTGAATGAACAAGATTCTGGTAGCGAGACTCTGGTCGGTGTTTCGCCGTGATCAAGGCCTGTTGCGGCAGCCATCAGCAACAATGATTTAGTTTAGAGCAGCGCCCTCGTACATTTTCGCAAACCAATCCGCCGAGGCTATGACACACAAATATTATCGGCCGTTGGTTCTGGCCACATCAGTTAGTATCAGCTCATATTGTCTCGTCAGAGTGCGGTTTGCTTGCCGTGTTATGTTCTTCCCGGTACAATGACAGAGAAGTCATCAAATTCGATGCATGATTCCCGATCCGGTTTTCCGATACCACGCCTCTCCAATCAACCACACGTGCGTCGTATCCGAAAGTCAGGATCCGCGCCGTAGGGACCTTACGCGGGAGGAGTAACTCGGGCCACGGGCCGGATGCGCCATTAGCGGTCCACGTCTTTTCGCGATCACCGGTTAAGCCGTGAACAAAGACGATGCTGATCAAGGCATTATTAGCTGGGTTGTACAGATGTATTAAAGTGGTGAATTATATGCGTACTCGACAGTGCTGTCTTCAGAACTGTGTAATTGCTTGATGCCCGACGGGAATGGATCCTTCGATGCCGAGGGACTAGATTTAAAGATCCGTCGCATCAGTCGCATCCTCTAAGGTAGGTAGGTATTTGTACTTCCGTTAGTTAAGGCTAATACCGGTATGGTTAGTTCGACTGTGTCAGGGATGGAGACATTAAAGTTAGTTCAGACCTCCGGGGGCTAGAAGGAGCCACCAGGGGAATTGCGGCTGCTTCACAGGTCACATGTAGTTACTGTTTGTTTGTGACGCCGTCACATGCAAATAAAGGGTATCTACATAACCGAAACGAGTTACACAGCCCATGTATCTCTGCGTTACCTGCTACGAGCAGGGGTGTCGCCAAAGTCTTGGCGAAACAACTCTTAACATTTTAATCGTCGAGGCGCCCCATCACCGCAGTAATCTTGAGGCTATTTACATCTATTAGAGGCACATCACTTAGACATGTAATCTTTTCACGCAAGCTTTACAATTTATTTACACTCTCTACCTTGTGTATACTATGTCATTCTTTTTTATTTTAGCAAAATCGTGAGAAAGTGAGAGAGAGTGAGAAACACAGTACGGCAGTGAGCTGAGCGGGTGACTGAGTGGGTGAATGAGAATTGGTGGTCTTCCCAGCAATGCCAACAACTTCGACCTCATCGCAAAAGCTGCTCGCAGAGCAGCCAAGCCCACCCTGGCGCATGACGTCGTCCATGGCCATGGGCCTGACGGCGGCACTATCACGCATCTTCTTATACGGTCTCAACTCAGTCGAAGTCACGGGTCTACAGAGATTTCTAGATATCCTCGACAAGCGGAAAGACGTTGAGGCGAGGCAGAGAGGTCTTCTTACCGGTACGTCCCTAGCTTCATATTTCGTTTAGAGCTGTGAGTTACGCAACTGCTAACATTGAGCCTCCATCAGTGTGTAATCACATCAGCGTGTACGTTTATCATTTATCTACTACATTTCAGATCTGATGAGTTGATTTAGAATGGATGACCCTCTCATGTGGGGAGTATTACCATTCAAATACGCCTTCAATCCCTCCAACCATCGCTGGGGTCTAGGCGCTCACGACATATGTTTCAAGAACGAGTAAGAAGCCCACCTCCTTTCACTACATAGCCTTAGCTAACCCTGTCTCAGCCTCCTCGGCGCATTCTTTTCCGCCGGCCAGGTCCTACCCACGCATAGACTTCACTACTCACCTCACGGCGGCGTATTCCAGCCCACCATATCACAAGCCATCAGACTCCTCTCATCCCAACCATTCATAAGACCTCCCGCGGACAAGTCGCTAGCAAACGAAGTATCCATCCCGGGCTTTCCCCCCATCTACGCACAAAACAGATACAGCTGGGTGCACGTATTCCCCGAAGCCTGCGTACATCAACACCCTCGCATGTTCATGCGCTACTTCAAATGGGGCGTGTCGCGCCTAATCCTAGAAAGCGAGCCCATGCCAGACATACTACCAATCTTCATCGACGGCACGCATAAAATAATGGCCGAAGACAGGACCTGGCCTCGCTTCCTGCCCCGCTTCGGCGTGAAGTTCCGCGTCGCCTTCGGCGAGCCCGTGGACACAGAAAAGACCTTTGGTGATCTACGCGCGCAGTGGCGAGAATTAGTGAAGAAAGAGACGGGAGCGGTGGCGCCGCGCGTTCTGGGCGAACTGCCCAATGAACTGAAGTATGGGGAGAAGGCCGTGGAGCTGAGGATCGAGGTCGCTAGACGAGTCCGCGAGGAGGTTCTGAAAGTCAGGAGAGGTCTGGGGTATCCAGACGAGGAACCACCCGGATACGAGCTGGCCGAGACGTGGGCGAGGGAACCTGGGAAGGACAAGTTTAAGAGTAACGTCGACGATAGTCTGGTTAACAGGAGACAATAATACTAGTTGAGTGAATATTCAATAAGATGGACTTGTGAATGATTAATGATTGTTCTGTAAGCTGGAGAAATGCACTACCGGGCTTTCGAGGAAAATATGCCATTCAAGTAAAAATTGCCCGAGATGAGCAGAGGATGGAAACGGAGAAGAAAAAAAGTGCTTTGCTAATTAAGAAGCCCTTCTGTTCACAACCTGTAAATGCTACATAAAAAAGTCTACGACAACCCTCGTCCGACACCAAAACGCCTCTTCATTTGCCTAGCCCCCATAAGATATGTTATTCCGTGCAAAAGTCGCTCCAGACAAACATAAAGCATTACCACCACACAGACTACGCGTCCTAACTGGAGAATAAGAATAAGAATAACCGACGCCGTAGCCTTCTGCCCCGACTTCCAAAACGCGATGCCACTGCTTTACAAGAAAGCAGATATCCCTAGATGATCGAACGGGGAAAGACCTAAAATCCCGCGTCGTAAGTACCTTGAGGGGGCACCGCCTGTGGCGCGTAGGCTCTGGCCTGCGGGTGCAAGGCCGGCTGTTGTTGCTGTTGCATCGGGTGTTGTTGCATGAGCAGGTCAGAGAACCACGGGTGCTGCAACGCATCGTGGGCACTGATGCGATTCTCCGGACGGAGGACAAGCATTCGGCTCAAGAGATCGATGCCGAGATGATCAATCTGTGGCAGTATCACGCGAAGGTCCTGAGTTGCGTACATCTGGAAGTTCTGCTTGTACTCGGGGAAGGTGGTGATGCCGGGCCACGTGCGCTCGGTCGGCGTGCCCATGATGCGAAAGATGCGGATAATCTGGTCCTCGTTGGTGGTGCCGGGGAATAGAGGCCGACCCGTGTACATTTCGGCCATGATGCAGCCGGCCGACCATATGTCGATGCTCGTGTTGTATGTTCTGCTGCCCAATAAGACGTCGGGGGCGCGGTACCACAGCGTGACGACTTCGTTGGAGAAGGTGTTAACGGGAATGCCAAACGCACGCGCCAGGCCAAAGTCTCCCAGTTTCAGAGACCCCTTCCCATTGATAAGGAGATTCTGGGGTTTCAGATCACGGTGCAGGACGCGGTTCTGGTGGCAGAAGTCGATACCTTTGAGAAGCTGGAACATGAAGGATTTGATGGTCAATGGCTTTAGTGCGCCTCGTTCGCCGTGGGTGTCCATGTACTTCTTGAGATCGCCGTCCATGAACTCGAACACCAGCATAAGTTTGTTCTCGGTGTGGATGACGTCGTGGAGGGCGACGATGTTCTCGTGCTTCAGCTCCTTCATAAGGGAGATCTCGCGGATGGCAGTACTGGGGGTGCCCTCTTCCGAGTCGAGATGGATTTCCTTGAGAGCAACGAGTTCGCCGGTCTGCCTGTTACGACCTTTGAATACCTAACAATGCATATACACGTTAGAATTGCCAGAACGTCGTCAGAGGCTTTCATGTAGGAGACATACGGTGGCGTAAGTGCCCTCTCCCAGCTTCTCGAGCTGCTGGAAAGAGCTCGGATGTCGCTTGGCATCCATGGCAGCGAGATAGTCTGCTGGCCAGTAGGTTTAGAAGACGTGTATATCGACCGAAGATGACAGCAAGGATGCTATTCGTAGTTGTGTAACGGTAAGGGGGTGAGGCCGAATGTTAGGTCGGTATGGAGAGTTGGACAGCACGCCAAGCGCCCAACGAAACTAGAACAAACAAATAACTTAGTCGCAAAGCGTATTTACCATATGCGTCTAAGACTGAGACAAATATGGACCCTTGAAGAAATAGTAGAGCGTGGTATAGAGTTATCTATAAGAAAGTGATCTGAACTTGGTGTGATCGGCGCTTGCACGGGAGGGGCATTTCCAGGCTATTGAGATATGCAAGTATTGAAGTGCTTGTAGAGCGCGCATCCGCGCGGACGGAGCATCTGGACTATCTGGATTAGTAGTGGGGTAAGTACCTCCAATCTTGTGGGGTTGGTAAACGCAAGGGTAGGTACAACCTGGCTTTTGTCACTCCGCTTTGATGTCTCACAAATCTGGATGTTAGTTAGGTGCCTACGATGGCCAAAAGCTGCCACGTGGGGCGTTTTAGCAGCCAACTCTTAGCCTGTAGGGTGCCGGAGCTCGGCCTGCAGGATAGCTATTTGCCTTTTTAGTACTAGTAGAGCAGCATTATGTATGACACTAATTGCAAGGAACCTACCAATCTGGTGGTGCGGGGTCTATAGACTCCCCCCAGTACCCCTTCTCAGCGCGTCCTCCATGACCTCCTTATTGTCGAACTGTCTTGTCGTATTATATCATATGTAGCCACCAGATATCATACGAGTACATGTACATCGATGTCTCATCAACTTCATTTGTAATTCATCGCTTGATGGCGCATGAGGCATTCCCCTCACGATAACTTCTGCTTTGACCATAACCTTTGTCTGATCCCGCCGAACTATATACATAAGCACGCTCTGCTACACTACTATATTATAGTCTTTCATTGCATGTATTCCCGTCATCCTAACATCTGTCCCTACTCCAGGACTTATTGCCATCGCGTATTACCCAACTAGCCCAGGCAGTCTTCGGCAGCCCTTATACAAGTCGTGAATTGCTGCATGGAGCAGTTCCTACGTCGTCTACTCAGCCATGCGACCTCTCCACGGCGACGACACCTGGGCCACTCGTCAGAGACAACGCGCCGCCAGACTTCACGACCGGGATGCCCATCTGACCACTCCTTCAGCGGCTAGTAACTACGTATCCTTTTGTATCGCCGACGAGGCGTCACTTGACTCCCGTCGGGGCCGGTCCGTGTTGCCAACCCACCACGGGGACCCCAAGAAGCTTTCCGAGCCGTCCCCAACAGGCGATCAGGATCACCTAATAGACGACGCAACTCCGTGCTCCCCGCTCTCGAGGGCCTCACTCCTCTCTCAGAGCTCCGTCTCACTGCTATCGCAGGCCCAGCCATCATCTCTATCACGCCCCATCACGCCCATGATGCTCGGCTCCTCTTGCGTCAGCTTTACTGGCAGCAGTTCGTCATCGAGAAGGAACTCGTTCGCCAGCTCACTGTCCGATGACGCCGTCGGCTACGACCGGGAGTCTGCCGGTGAGCCTGTCTCTGCCCCTAGTATGCTAGACAGCGGTAGCGCTCCGCAGCTCGTTATGCCCAGTATAAATATGCCAAGCCGTCGCCCCTTTACCGAGACCGGCAAGAGCCTCGGGCGCTTGAAGATCCTCCTGGCTGGCGATTCTGGTATGTGCCTTGATCACCTGCAACTACTGCGCTTCTGACCGTCCGTATTTAATAGGCGTTGGTAAAACATCTTTAATGAAAGCGATCGTCCAAACCTGCGACCATATCGTACATGTAGACCCGATCTCGCCCGTGAATGAGTCCAGTCAAGCCGCTTCACGACCTGACACCATGTCTGCGTCATCAAAAAGACAGTCGCTGTCAACGACTGCCATTTCCGAAGTCTATGCTAGCACAAAGCCTTATCCTGAATGGTGGCTTGAGCTAGATACACCTTCTGCATCCCACAAGCGGAAGAGACGGGATGACCATGTGCTTGAACGCAACATCTGCTTCGTGGATACCCCGGGATATAGCCGTCGGTCATCGGTATGTTGTGCCGTCTATACCGTCTGAACTTTCGCTAACTTATTAAGGTGATGGAAACGATCGTGCCTTGCGTGGACTATGTTGAGTCCCACCTGAGTAAAGTATTGTCGGATGACTTGAGTGAAGCGGATTTGATGAACATGCTAGGAGGCGACGGAGGGTGTCAGGTGGATGTTGTGCTCTACCTTATCTCACGCGGTAAGTCCTCACACTAGCATTGAAAGAGACAAATATCTAACACCACCAAAGGCCTGAAGCCGGCCGACCTGGAATACATACGCCGTCTCACACATCTGACGAATGTTATTCCTATTTTGTCCCGAGCCGAATTACTCTCAGAGCAGCAAACCGCAGCATACAAACACCGAATAGCTACACAGCTCGAAAGTGCTGGCATCCGACCATTTACTTTCACACCTATGACAGCCCAGGACAATAGTGAACAGTCGATACCGTCCATTCCATACACCGTATCAAGTGCGACGGAGTCTGACTACGACACTATGGATGCCAGCCTGCTTATGAGTTCTGATTACTTGCAACCGCTGATAGCGACAGATCTGTCCTTCCTTGTAGAGAAGATTTTCAGTGTGGATGGAGCGTCCTGGCTTCGACATTCCGCAGCGAAGAAATACCTGCAGTGGCGCGAGTCGACGCCACGTCGACCCCGTGATTTGTACAGACCGCTTGTTCCTCCGGTGCCAGACTCTTCTTCATCGGCGTTGACCCGGTTGTCTCAAGCACTTACCATTTATAATAGACCGCAGCAAAGCAATACAGCAGCACAGTTTCAGGTGGCAGATTGGGCCGCGGAGCTGCAGCGGAGTTCTATAAACGAGAGGCTACGATACGAAGCCCTTTCCCGTGGCGAGCGAGCAGTCTGGCTCACGGAGAAGCTTCATGAGTGTGTGCAAGATGGCACCCTGGTAGCGGCAAGCCAGGGAACGGGGACAAACTGTGGTGAACGGAGAAGAAGAGGTGGACGATACGGAGCGACCAAGACTCAGCACCACCAAGACCCGCTGGGACTGCTTCAAGTGGTGGCGGACCTGAAGGCGAAGGGGTGGAAAGCTGTTGAAGTGCTCAGCAGTCTGGGCCTAGTTGGCCTGGCGTTCTGGATAAGTAGGCATGGATGGCCAACGAAAGCGTTGATTGACGAGTGGATGGGGTTTTGAGGATTACCTATAAGATGTTGGTGTGCTTGTCGCATCCGTGTTCGCTGCACTCTCTATAGTTTAATTGATACCAGGCGAACCTTGGGGGAGCCAGTTATCCCGCCAAGTGTATGAAAGAACAACTCCAACTCCACTGCGCCATGTAGTGTGACATTTTTGTTGCGACTCTGACTAGTAAATATCTGAGAGGTCGATGTTTTACACTGAAACTCTTACTGCTCCTTTTTTTAGTAACTGATATATCATATCATGTCCGTACCTGAAAGAAGCAGTAGCGACTTTAATCATGTTAGCACTTAATAAATATCCTCAGGGATTACCTAGGTTACAGGTATGCTTTGCGGTAAAACAAAGAAGAAAAGTATATTCTGTTGTTTGAAATGGTACTAGTGTAATAAAGTTGTAAATGATACCTGATTCATGGGGGTTGCTCCGAAACGGTGGTGAATGACCCGCATGCCGGTTTTGATTGGGTGGCTCTCCCGGTACAAGACCCCACTGTACTACGGTTTGTCCAAGTACATGCGATACTTGAGTACGTAGTTCCTAATTCTATTTTTGTTTGGTTCGCCATTGATAGTGTTTGATGCCGTCGTGTTTCTCGTCTCTCTTTCTCTCCTCTTTACGCAACCAACCAAACTGACAGCATTCTCTCGCGCGCAATCGCATCACACGGCGACATCGCGTCGAGCTGTGTGGCCAACCCTGCACTCGGTAGTGGGAACTCGGTGTGTTTGTCAACTCATATCCGGCAATAAGTCCACTCTCTAAGAGGTTCATTGTCAGCTCCCCAGCAGACAGCCGACGGGATACATCATAACACGGCGTACCGGCATACTACACACAAAGGCCATAATCAGCATACGAATGACATGGCATTGCTTGCATTGTAGTCATCTTCCAGCATCACTATAATTGGAATTAAATACACATCCGACTGACTCTCGTTCCCACCCGCGTTCGCCGATCCCACCTATCTCACGATTCACCATCGCCCCGATCACACACGGCTTCCATTCCGCTCATCTTGTTGAACAACTGGCACCCAGGACACAGTGCTCAGCGTACCATTGCATCCCATCTCCCAATGGAGAGTTCCGAAAAGACTTGGGGCATCACGAAGCCCATATCCTCAGCTCCCCCAACCCCCGCCGAGTCCCATGCTACCGCCCTGCTCCTCGAAGAGCTGAGACGGCAGAACACGTTCGAGACGGCCGCAGAGATCAAGAAAAGGTGCGTGCAAACATCCATACCACTGGTGCCGCTGCTTCCCTTACCCTTCTCTTTTCCCTCCAACGTGTCGACGGCCCCCAGCTGATAGTCTTCTGCATTAATAGAGAAAAGGTCGTCAACGATCTACAGCGCATCGCCGACGAGTTTGTCCGCAAGGTGGCCCGCGCCAAGGAGCCACACAATGAAGTCCTTATCCGAGACGCAAGAGGTGAAGTCTTCACCTACGGCAGCTATTGCCTAGGCGTTTACGGCCCTGGCTCCGATATCGACACCCTTGTTACGGCGCCGCGCTATGTCACACGCGACGACTACTTCAAATACTTCCCCAACCTGCTGACTGAGATGGCCCCGCCCGGCGCCATCACGGATCTGACCGCCGTCGAGGAGGCCTTCGTGCCCATCATCAAGTTCGAGTACTGGGGCATCAGCATCGACTTGATCTTCTCCCGCATCGCCACCCTGACCCAGTTCCCACCCCACAAGCAGCTGGAGCTGACCAGCAACGAGTATCTGCGCGGCCTCGACGATCGGGAGCTGAGGTCTCTCAACGGAACCCGTGTTACTAAGGAGATCCTCAACCTCGTCCCCGAGCAGAGCACCTTCCGCACCGCCTTACGCGCCATCAAGCTATGGGCCCAGCGTCGTGCCATCTACGCCAACATCATTGGCTTCCCCGGCGGTGTCGTATGGGCCATGATGGTCGCCCGCGTCTGTCAGCTCTACCCGAAAGCTACGAGCGCCACCATCGTTGGCAAGTTTTTCTTAGTCATGAAGGGTTGGCCGTGGCCCATACCTGTACAGCTCAAACACATGGAAGACGGCCCATTGAACGTGCGCGTATGGAATCCAAAGGTTAGTCTAACCCAGCCACCAATCTGACTCCTCTGAGGCCGGCTGTGTTGACATGCCCCCTTTAGATCTACAAGAGCGACAGCTTCCACTTGATGCCTGTCATCACCCCTGCTTACCCCCAGATGTGTGCCACCTTTAACATCACCAAATCTACTAAAACCATAATACAACGCGAACTAGAACGCGGTGTGGAACTCACAGACAAGATTCTAGGCTCAGAACGCCCATGGAAAGACCTCTTTGTCAAGCACTCTTTTTTTACCCAGGATCACAAATATTACCTTGCCGTCATTGCTGCGAGCACTACGAAAGAAGCCCACAAGATTTGGTCCGGCTTTGTGGAATCCAAGGTCCGCATTCTAGTTGGTGAACTGGAACGCCATAGTTCGATTGCCCTAGCTCGTCCCTTTAACAAGGGTTTTGAGCGGCAGCACCTTACGAAGACTGATGAACAAGCAGCAGAGGTCCAAAGCGGCAGTCTGGCTTATGTAACTCAAGATGAGGAAAACTCGGACGATGCCAAAGCACAAAATGGTACCGATGGCAATGCTGACTCGTCAGATCAAAAGGTGACGGCCGAAAACACTACGCAACCGAGAAGGACATATACCACAACTCACTATATTGGCCTGGAGCTTGCCGAAGGTATGTTTTTTTAGCCCGTCTTGGTCCCTAACGTCCGAAACCACTATTAGCGTTCGCATTTTGATCAGAATTCTTAACCCCAACTTTAACCTTTCTTGCCAGGTTCCAAATCACTGGATTTGTCTTATCAAGTGAATGCGTTCAAGCAACTGTGTAGCGAGTGGGAGAAGTATTCAGCCGAGTTCAACTCCCTGAGCGTTCAGCATGTGAAGAAGTGAGTCAATCGAAACATGGTGGAATGAATGAATAATTGCTTAGTACTTGCCAGCATCAACCTACCCGAAGACGTCTTCGAACCAGGCGAGACCAAGCCAGCCCGGCCCCTTAAGAAACCGACCGCGAACGGCACGGCACCGACGACTCAGAGGAAGCGCAACGCACCAACTGAAGTATGTATAGGGCAATGAATGATGAATGAATGCGGGATTTTAGTTATCGTCTATCAATCAATCAACTCCCCAATCAAATAATCAAATATCATCCTAAGCACCCCTGAGGAAAACGCTAATCATCCGTATAGGGCCATCCACCACCACCGGCGAAACGACAACAGTCATCTGCTGCCGCCGCTGGTTGAGACAGCACAGCGTATGAAACCAACCAACTGTATTATTGTCTTCTTTTCGGGCGATATGAACTTGAGGCTATCTAAGTTTATCTTCTCAGCTGTGTCGCAAAACTAACTTCACAGTGTGTCTTTCTCGAGGATGAAACCTATTTATTGACCCAGCAGCGACTAGTCGGTCGCTTTTTCCTCCAATCTATCAGCCCTGAATAATACACCCAGGATGGGTGAGGTGAAACGCCGATCAACAAACAGAAAAAGCAGAACGAAATATCTATCTAGGCCAGCTACATGGTCTATAATAAACGACTGGCATACAAACAAGCCGGTCAAATAAACAAAGCTCTCCCTCTGGGGCTTCGGTCGGGCGGATGATTCTTTACGATCAATCAATCAAATCCTAGTAAGGAGCCAACAATAGGAAAGGGAAAGGGGAGCGAGACATGGGTTCGGTTTGTTATGTCTCCTGGTTCTGGTTCGGCTCGACTCGACTTCTTCGACAACACGGAATTAATGTTGTTGTACTTTTAAAGTTTAGTAGACTTGTAGATTGATTTGGCTTATATTGCGCGGGAAACTCGAAGATCTAAGGTGTTGTTGGTTTTCGAAGCGAAGAAAGGCATCGAAGAAAGGTGTATCTAGAGGCAAAGTACTACCCAGATATTAAACAGAAACAGAAAAACACAAGAAATAAAAATTCTCTTCGGGGGGCTCGAAGCCCCTCGGCCTAATACACAACACTCAATAACAAAAGTTGGAGAGAGAGAGAGAGAGAGAGAGAGGGGCATGGTGAAAACACCTTATTCATGAACTTGCGTTTCGTTCTGGGTTGAGTTGTAAACTGCAACGTACCATCTACAATACCTACAATGACAAGAGAAGCAGATCCAAGTAAATGAAAACGTTACTCACTTAAGAGAACACATCAGTACCATTCATCTCATGCAAATTCATCGCTTCTTGCATTCCTTGATATACAAATTTCTACAACATTTATATACGGACAATCGCCGCTACTGACTTGCACCACGCCCTGTCCCGCAGTTCTGATCTGAGATGATGAGGGCCCCATGAAACTCCCAAGCAACTCGCCATCTGTCATGCGTTGCTATGCATACCATTTTTTGCATTCATCCAGTCCCATGAACCCCTATTCCCATACCCTTCTATGGAGCAAACCGAACCGAACGATGGGGAAAGGGGGGAAAAGATTTGTGTTTATGCTAGTTAGTTGGTTGTGTATGGATGGCGCCGCCTGCTCACTCTATGACCCATGAAAAGAAAAGAAAACGCCTTGATATCCATCCTCCAAACCCGCCTCCGAAAATCAGAAATGCCAACCAACATGAATGAGGAACACCGGAGCCGTCTATATTTTTCATGTTCGTCGTGGGTACATGTCCTTCATGCCGACTTTACATCTCGAGATAGAGCACGTTGCTTTGCGCAAGTTGTTGGAGGGAGACTGGATTGATGTCGTTGACCAGTAGTTGATCAAAGACCGTAGGAAGATGGGAGAATAGATACTAGACGACGTCCTTCATCCCGCTAGAATGCAACTGGGGACGGAGCACTGGGTCATTTCATGTGTTATATTGGGACAGAGTCGCGTGAGGTTCAGATAGATACGATCTCCCTAAACCCGACTCCTCCTCCCGCCCTTCCGCTTCGGCGGCGGCGGCGGCTCACTATGAAGATGACCCAAGAGATCAGTCGCCATGGTATTAGTCCAATCAAGACATCGGAAATGCGTCGGTTCTAGGCTAGGCTGATTCTTCGTCCTAGTGCTCATGCGCTGCTTATTAGCAGCTTCCTCTTTCTTGTCCTTGTCCTTCTCTTCTTCTTGCGCATCAAGATATCTCGCTCTATTCTCCATATTCTCCACAATCTTATCCTTGTAGAGAAGTAATTCCTTCCTCAACTTGACTTCGTTAAACCCGCGGGGATCAAGCCAATTCAGCAAAGAGTCCACTTGACTAGCTTCGGAGTAGTATCCCCACTGCCGCGCGTTGAAGACGCTCGTGCGTCCTTCTTCCATCTTCTTCCGCTGGGGTACCGTCATCTTGAATCGGGCCTTATATTCATCCTGGAGCTGAGGCGGAAGGTCGATGTAACCCTCGCGCTCCATGTCGTCGGGTCCTTGGACCCAGATAGAGCCGTTGGCGTAGCCAGCGTAGGCCGTCGAGCTGTTTGGCAAGCCGGCGTATGGCATGCCATTTCGTTCGAACCAGTAGTATCGATTCCAGAACCGATCTTTACCCAGAACACGAGTTCTTCCGCAATCGGCCTCGCGCAAATCGTTGTCGGTGACCGCAATTTCGTCTTCGTACTTCTTGATCTCCTCCTCCTTTTTCTGAATGTCCTTCAGGAGTTTGATGAATCGTTTCGACTGCTTCGGGGCCTTGGCTGCTAATTCCGCCTCTTTCTTACGCTCCTGTTCCTCGCGCTTCCGCTGGCGTTCCACTGCTCGGTCGCCACCGCGCCGAAGACTGCGACGAGCCCGGCCATCGTCATCGGTCTCATTTCCATCCTCACTAGGGTCAACGGGTGAATCGTAGCCCCCGCCCATCTTGGCATCGCCATTGCTTTTAGTGACATCTACGGCATCAGCAGGTGGCGATGGCGGCATGTTGTCTGGCAAGAGGGCCCTCCGCTCATCATTGAGGGCTTTGAGATCCTCCATTCTAGAAGAAAGTTTGGTTAGTTCATATAGACGGCATTGACAATTGAGCTGTGAGACCTACGCTTGCTTCCGATTACGCTGCAACTCAATCTTTTCTTTTCGATATAGAGTCATGGTAGTAGCGCATTCTTCCATATAGCCGCGAAGGGCCTTAGTTTCCATCGTTAGCATGCAAATGACCTGAAGAGCAGATATGCGAAGATTGAGGTCCAAATTCGAGTATTGATCTTGGACAAGTTCTCGGCTCGGTTCCTCATCCGGCGGCACCAGTTCTGTGAGCAGCTCCTCGCAGACCACGGCCTGTCGCGGGCTTTTTGAGAGTTGGTGCAGAAGCCCAACCATAATCATCTCCCAACCGCCTTCTTGAAAGTTACGCTTCTTTAGTTCTTCTATCCAGTTAAATCCTGCAAGCAATTCGGGTGCACGGTGTTTCACGGTTATTTCAGGCGTCTTCTCCTTCTCAGCCGCTTCAGCCTCTGCCCTCAGTCGTTCTGCTTCTGCCTTCGCAAGGCTACTTCTCGTAGCACGGACAGTTGGTTTCGGTTCAGGCTCCGGTTCGGGTGTTGGCTCTGCACTTTCGTCTTCGTCTTCCTCCTCCTCCTCGTCCAATTCAGGCAGCTTTACCAGTAGCTCGCCACCATCCTCTTCGGAGCTCACAATTTGCTTTAGGACTGCACAGTGAATCTCGGTGAACAGTTCGCACGGGGTGTCTTTGTTGGTGATTTCTAGAGCCTGTATAAAATCGTCAAAGGTGAAGGAGTCCAGCTTAAATATCTCGCAGTACACGTTCAATGTGTCCCATGTCTCTAACAATGGCCCGACAGATTTCATCTGAATCTTTTCATTTTGCGCACCGCTGTCCACGACGCCTTCCGGCGGATCATGGCAAAGAAACTTCAGAGGCGGCCGTACATAATCGTCACGCGGAGGGAGTTGCAAATCCTCGATGGGATATTTTGGCGGAGGAGGTGGAGGCGGAGGCGGCTCAGGCTGTGTGAATGCGACTGGCGGGGCGCTTTGCCGAAAGGGAACTGGGAAGTGGAAAGGATTGTCACCGGGAACGGGCGGCAATGGTCCATGGTCCTGATCAAGAAACATGTTTGGACCACCACCATGTGCGCCAGGGTGATTGTGTTGATGAACCCGATGCGCTTTGTGATTTTTCGGCGCGGGCTTGAGCTCAGGCAGCCGGGCTGGACCTACATTATGGAATGCGCCGTTCATACCATTCACGTCATGGAAACCATTTGAGGGATGGAGAGCACGCTTCTGCGCTTGTTGTTGCTTGCGCTCCAGTAGCTTGTTGTCGTATCGGAGGTGAGGGGGCACTCGAGTGTCAATATGATATCGAGCGGCGACGTCGTGTTTAACAAGCCAAGGCGCTCCATTCCAAGCTTCCCGGGTGACAGTTTTCTTGATAAAAGACCGCAAAACAGACTTCGTGAATATTTTTCTGTCCCGAAATATATGTTCACTATCGAGAACAGCTTCCTCATCCGGTCGACCGTCGATGCTGGTGGAATAGCGCGAATAAGGTTGCGTTAAAGTTCCGTCAGGCAGAACTTTACTTCCCAGTCGAGCCTTGTCCCTGACGATACCTGTCAAACGCTCTCCCGTCACAAGCTGTATTGTCACCGACTCTCCGGGATAATAGTCGGCCTTGAATTCATCGTAAATCGTATCAACGAGTGTATCGATTCGTGAAATAGTCTGAAATTGTACCCGCCGAAGGACCGGGCCTTTAAGAGCTTCGGGGAATGCTTGATCGACCTCTTGCGCGCCAGCCAGCTGCCCACCCAATTAGACACTTCCTTGGAGTAAGTCTTTTCGAGAAAACGTTGAAACTTACCTCGCTTTTGAGGGCCTCGAAGAATGTCAGGCCAGAGTGCCCAGTTATCTGGCAAATGAATCGCGGCTGTGAATATGTTAACAGGAATCCAAGTTGTATGTGATAACATCTCTCTTTTAGTACAAACCTGGTTATAGAAATCAATTCTGCCCATACCGGCCATTAGTATAACATGTACAAAGTGCACGGACTAGGAGTGACTAAACCTAACTTACCGGGCTAAATATTCTTCATATGTCGAAAAGACTTCGCCAGTATGAGGAATATGCCAGACCTAAGACGACAGATGCGTTAATCGACAACAATCTGAAGCGACGCAACATGGGAGATATACCTCTGCAGATTCATCGTCAATCTGGGGAGGCTGGAGGAACTGCACTGGCTTCCGTTTAAACAGAACCTATCAATGTAAGTCAAGCGCATTACACAATGATGTCTCCTTGCCAACTTACCATGATGGCAAAGGGCGCGTAGGCGCAAGAATGCTGTGTTAGCTAGGGGAGAGCAGCTGTGAGGCTGAAGTCAGCCTCTTGGGTCGATAAGTTTTTCACTTATAAGTGGATTGGCTATATAAGTGAAAAATATGACGAAAGGAAGTTTGTATAGTAAAGTTGTTTGCGAATGCAAATGCGGTTGTGGCGCAATTGTAGGGTGGTGAGCTGAGTAGCAGGTATGCATGAGACAAGATCTATCGAATGGGGGGACCTACGGATGTGAAGCTACAAGATTTATACCCAAAACGCGGTCAGTGGGCGTTGACGCGTTGAAGACATGGGATATATTGGGCATGTGATGTGGGACTGAGCTATCCAGAGCTGTAGAAGCGGGTTTGAGGGTGGCCGGGAAGCTCGTGGGTGGAAAAGGTTTGTAAGAGGCCAATGGACTCGGAGGGAGAGGGTAGAGGAGGAGTGCGGCCCGGAGGAGGAGGAAGAGGAGGAGGAGGAGAGGAGGAGAATGGACCTAGGCGAAGAGAGGAATTATAATAGGTTATGCAGCAGACCCAAGTACATGTAGGTAGCAAGTAGTAGAGAAGGGAACACAATTGTTCCTTAAGTCGCCGGGACCTTGAACGCTGGGGTCCACTTGCAGCAGCCAGGGCCGGGCATGGCGGCGATTTGCCGAGTGGTGAGTGGTCAGCTTGCCTTCCGACGGTGGGCCTGGCCGCTTCTTTGGTTGCTTCTATTATTTAAAGATGGGCCTCAAATCAGTCAATGAAGACTCCTGCCAGGGCCACCGCCGCGTCTGCCCTACCTACCTACCCCATCGTCTTCATTCCGAGCCTCTGGCGAGCCAACTGAGCCTCTTCCATGCACCTTTTTATACTCATTTTGATCGCCGGCGAGAGCGCAACAAAACAAGCTACCATATGTCCCGGTATCTCTCCGTCTTCGCTCTATATCTTGCTTTGTCTGACATCTCTGGTCTTCTGCCCAAACCTAGGTCTCAGAGCTAGAGCTTCCTCGACGTCAACAAGACATTTCGCTTTGACTTTCCTACATCAACGCCAACTCAACCAGCCTCATTATACTTCGATATAATACAGAATCACTTGAGTTACCTTTGGGCATGATTTTAATATCCGCTTGACCGCGTTTAATTCGAGTGCATAGTTATAGAGTTCCACCTCTGTTTCGAACCTCCTTGCGTGTAAGTCGATATGCAATAGAGTTACGGCCAGTTGAGAAGAGCTCAGCTCCCCAGCTCCTTAAGCTCAGTCGAATTTCTATCTTAGTTATTCCTGAGCTGTGGCAATCTACTGTATCAACTTCACGTTGCTTTCCACCATGGGTGTCATGGTGCTGTCAACGGCTAATTGGGGGGTTATCGGTGAGACACAAGAGCGGACCCGCCAACCAGTTCAGGGCCGCGCTCGGCCGCCACGACGCGCGCCTAGTTGCTTTACCAAACTTTCGCAGGGGCATAAGGATCGACAAACAAATTTCTCTACGTACCTTAGGTGTATTCAGAATTTGTTTGTAGTATATGTTATACCAGGCTTGCGATATCCCTTCATCAAATAGGCGTGCTACGACCGACCAGCTAATTGAAGATTGCCCACAAACCCGTCCCGTTCTTCTATAACGGCTCACAGCGCCCTTCATGCACAACCTAACTAGGTAGGGTTAATGCTTCCGAATTATGGATCTTTTATATCGACAAGAGCCAAATTTGGCTTTTCTCTGGTCACTAGTATCAGCCACAAATCTCCTTCTGTTCAGCAGCCCTGGGATCAACCCGATTTTCAGCAAGCCATCCAGAGAGTGTCGTCAAGTTGTTTCTAACTGTCAATACTTCATAAGCAATAGTTTTAACATGATTATCGAAAAAACTTTCCCTTCACACACACATAAATATAGCTCGTATGGGGTAAATCTCTATGATTTAGACCTAGGAGCATTATACATTATCGTCTCTTCACTTTTGATAGGGGTAAGTAGAAGGGTTTTCTTCATAGCGCAACTCAAGGGATGCACCGCGCGGGTAAACCCGCATGGTGAAAACAAGACATTTCGGATACTAGAGTCATTGTCTCAAAATTTACGATTGTTGAATACCTTGTGAGACATCTTGGTTGCACAGTCCATCAACACTTATCGACGCAAACACGTCTTTGTAGGTCGTATCCTCCGTAACGACAAATAGTCACCAGAAACCAGTCTAGATTTTCTAGGACTACAAGCATAGAAACAGTGACGACAGCTGAAAATCACACTTAACCCGTCTGCCTAGATATCCCATAATAAAAGTCTTGCGGCGAACTAAGTCTACCTGACAACAAGCTTTCGAAGTGGTGTAGTGGGGCGAAGTGAATTTTGGGGGTGAGACATCTACCATAAAGGGAAGGCGGTGGGCCGATTCTCTATTCTAATTGGTTATCTATACAAACCTTAGTGCTGAGGTACCTTGGACGAAGACACTGGACTTCCTAACACAAGAGCACCGTCAGGTACTATATAGGTAGGTACACTACCACTATAACATTCTAACATTCTTAGAACCGTTTTCTTTCTATTTCCTTTATTTCTTTTCTTTCCTTTTCTACATCAGTCTATATGAAAAGATTCTATGAGATTATCATGTATCGTCATGAAGTGAAATATACAAACATGAACCCCACCCAGCTCACAACGACCCCCAACGCCGAGTACGCGCTCATGAACATGAGAGGCAGGAACTCATAGCGTTTGCCAAATACCACCTGGTGCAGCAACGAGCAATACACGATTAACGGAATGCTTACAGCGATGTATATAGTCGTTAGTCTATCAAAGAGGAAGAAACGTGGTCGTTGAGACGCAGGTGCCAGGCGACCAAAGGCCATCAGAAACAGGACAAGCCAGAAGATAGTATATACTGTTTTGACGGGGAACTCAGCAGGCGTGAAGAGCAGCGGGAATAGCGACACGTGGCCAGATACCGCCAGCGGTCGGAACGCGCTGAGGTGACGTCGGTCCTTGAGGGCGATGAGACTGAAGGGAATGAGAACGAGAAGTATAGCCTTCTCGTGGACATGCCACCCGAATAAGAAAGAGGCGTAACCGCACAGCGTCACAGCTCCCAGGAAAGCATCCCAGCTTGGGCGAGTGAAAAGTCTCAGCAGGGGTATACCTTGGAAGAGAAGTGTCAATACAAAGCACAGTCTAGGTGTGATCTCGGGGAGCACCGCAAACGCCGTATCCCCCACGAGACCTCTCGTCACGCTATTAATGGCTTCAGACTTGACGGGAAGACCCAAGCGCGGTGCGACTGATATCAGTTAGCTAATAGAACAAAGTTCGAGATTAGGTTTATCAAGCTCACCAGATATTAAGATCCGATCGGCGAAAGAATACAGTGCCCAGACGTTCGGCGCCCAGTATGCGTGGCATAAGCCGCGCGAAAACGGGAACAGCCTACTAAGGATCTGAGGGATCTGGCCCTTTAGAGCGAAAGGACCAAAAGCGGTGGCGAAGATGGTTACGATGCCGACACCGAGCTTCACACAATTAAAGAATTGGATTCTAAAGATAGACTTGGGCGAGAGACAGTATGCCCTGAGAAGGAAGACGAAATAGGCCGGGGCGAGGTAGAGATATATATGCTTCATACACAGGAGAGCAGCGAATGCCAGTCCGCTAGCGAGAAGGGTAGACCTCTGGCGTGCCAAGACCAATGACAACAGCAGAAGGCCATACATGGCACCATTATATTGGAAGTGGATATGGTCGATGATGAGAAGGCCGGGCGACAGAAGGACCGAGAGGGCGGCAGCCTGTGCGGCCCGTTTATTTAGGGTGGGCGAGGACTCGACATAGCTAGATACGGCGCATCAGTTTGCGTAGCTAGAGCAGAACGAGAATCGTGGTGTAGGCATACCGATGGAGGGCGTAGACCAGGACCAACTCGGTCACGATGACGGTGAACCTCTGGAAGTAGATGGTCTGCCAGCTATCGTACTCTAAGTTGTCGACGCGAAGCATGGCTGGATCGACCAGCTTGGCGACCTGGGAGAGAAGCCATTCAAAGTAGGCAAAGAAGGGCGGGTAGTCGAGGGTCCATTCCGACGTCTTCTCGTAGTACCATTGCCATGGGGAGAGGCTGTTGGTGATGGCTAGCCAGTTGCGATGAACTTCGAAATCGGTCGACTTACTACAGGGTCCATGGTCAGCGCCGGCGCAAAGAGGGGGATACTTGTAGACAGACATACTAGGCTGGGAAGAGGAGGATCTTGAAGGCGGTTGCGACAATGGCGCATTGCGCAATGGTAGGGTAGGTCTCGCTCATTGCGCCTGGGTTATCGATCGCATCGCTGACGAGGTAGTGAGGGTGTTCATAGGACGGCAACTATCCCACCATGAATGGCCATTTAGCTATGAATCTAAATAGGATAATATCTAGAATGGGTTGTCAGCCTATGAGGTGGATGAATTGGACAAGCAACTGACAGCGCCGATAAGATAAGGCATCCGTTGTTCCGTGTACTGTAACTAACTATTAACTAATAAGCAAGAGCACATGCAAGCATTTTGACGTCCGTGGGGACTTTCCCAGAATAACTATTATTCCCCGCATAAAATAGCTACGCCTAAAGCAATTTAAACCATGTTAGGTTACTCCCAGCCAATAGCCATCGCCCATCGTAAGCTTAACCATTAGCAACCAAACCACGCCCTCAGCTACTTTATCCTACTTTCTAACACCAAAATCTCTTCAGATGGTGATCCATCGGCGTTACGCCGGAATGCCAATCGAAGAACTGCACCAATTTGGCCTGCAGTTTCAGCCAGACCCTGTATTCTGCCCCGACGTTCCCCCTCCTCGATCCCAGAGGCAGCCCAGAACTCGTCCCAGAAGACGTGGTGCAGCAGCAGCTTACATGCATAGTCATGCCAGCCGTCTTTGGTCGCAAACCCTGTGGTTAAGAAGAGGATATCTAAATCCATTCCGAATGGCATCATCATCGCTAGAGACCAATCCACGATGCCTGTGATTTCGAACGTAGTTTCATCGATTAGAATGTTGGTTACTGAGAAGTCGCCATGCGTCAGAACTTGTGGGTAATCTTGACTAAAGAGCAAGGGAAGATTTTCAATGAGCTTAGACAACAACCAGTTCGGTAAGATAGACGACGGTAATTCGTCCGCTATACGTGCGAGCCTTTTACGGATTTCTTCTTGCTTCTCTGCTTGGGCTTGACCGTCAACCGGCCGAGAGCTAGACCAACATCGTGCGAAGTACCTTGAAGATATAAGCAAGATGACCTCTAAATAGTTCTTAACTTATATAAAGTTTACCGAGCCAAGTGTCGAATAAAGACTTTATGCTTAGCTTCTTCGTCAGAATTCATCTCCACCTGAAAAGCCAGGACTTCAATGCAGGATGAGCCTCGCAGATACGGCATGGAGTAGATGAATAGCGGCGGATCGGCTCCCTCCATTCTGCCGTGACAGTTCGATTCCGGCACAAGGTTGCCGTGGATTTCCTTCGCCAACTTCACCATCTCCTCATCGAGAGTGGCCCCGGGTTCTCTGAAGGACACAATGAGATCTTGTCGCCCATTGCAGATGACGGTGTAGCTCATTGAGCCTGGGCTATCCACAGGACTAACCGTCAATGCGCCCGAAACGGATTGTGCAATTTCGTCACATTGCATCTGTGACGGCGATTTGCGGCTGCCGAAGAACCGGTCGGTTGCCTCTTGAGCCCAAGAAGACCGGGTCATTATCAAAAGTTGGTTTTCTTGGATCGTGTCAATAGTGGCGACGCGTGAAAAGGTGTTATGATAGAAAGTCGCAGTTTTAGCTAGCGGGGTATTTACAATTACCTTCAGCCAGCTGGGCCCATAACGACCTCAATCCTATAAATGTCCTTGTGGCAGAGGACGGAAGACCTATTCTTATCGACTTTGGCTCGGCTCGTAGGATTGGCGACAAATTGTCGATTAGCCGTGGTACGAAAGGCTGGATCGATTGCGAGATGAAGGACTATACGACGTCAGAGACACGACACGACACTTCAGCTCTCACCAAGTTCCGTACGTGGCCAGATGACCCAACATTCGAGGATTAGATAGCTTTGCTATACATTCCGAATTTGGCAGCCAGTAGCTTTGCGGGTATCTTGATGTATAGGATGAAAATGCAAGACTTGTTGCTGTTATTATGCTAGTATTCTTACTACGAGTCGGTAAATGCAAATATTATACCGTCATCTATAGTATACTCAGATCGACACGCCTCAATGCTGAACTTCTTGTGTAAACCGTTTACCATTTTGAAACGTACATTAGAGGTGCATAAATCTGGGTAGCTGTTACGGGAACAGAACCTCATAATGGTACATAAATACGAGGCAATCTAGGATACTGAGCCAAACCTTAATAAGCCTTCATTCATGTTTTAGTTGTGCGTCCGTCTGTAATGAAGCTGAGTAATGCGGGGTTGATGTCCGTTGTAAAACTGTTTCAGCTGCAAGATGTACCTACTCAAGTTATCGTACTTGAAAGCAGAGCTACCACAGTTCTTGCCAGTTCCCGTATAAAGAATCATTGCACATAGATTGCCTTTTGCTCTTCTCTTCTTCAAGCCACGCTACTAACACTAGGAGCCCCGGAGCGAGGATCCGTTACTCAATGGCAGTTAAGCCTATTCCGACCTTGCTGCGGCAGTCCTTTATCAAGTAACTGGATTTGTCTCTCGGGAAACCCCACAATTAGACCTGCTTTATTCGTTGCTGCAAAGTGTCCTCTTAGAGCTCCAGCTGAACGCTGAACCACCGAGCAAGGGTCCGATACCACGATATAACGTAACGATACTTATTATATACTATCTGGCCCGCTACATAATTTCGACGACACGATGAATTGACCGACCTGTCCGATTCCCAACACCGTCAGTCCAACCCAATCTGCCCGCTGTTCGGTTTGCGTGGCGTTTCTGCAGCTTCTTTCTGTTTGAGGTTGTCTTTTGGTGCATTGATCGCCGTTGCACCGCCATTATCATCTTGACTAGTTCAAGATGCGCTTCCCGCAGCAATCCTCCGTCTTCGCCCTCGGCCTCGGTCTGGTCACCACGGTCACGGCACAAGCCCAATTCCTAGTCAGCGAGATTAGCTTCGGCTATACGGGGAGGTATGTATATCTTTTGTGTGCATTGGCTACGTCTTCACTCTCTTTGTGTATAGTTCATGGTCAAATCGGAAACTCCCCACGACCATCTGAACTATGTAGCATCTGGATCAAGGCACACCTCACGCTCACACTTGTATCTCCTTACAGGATAAACGACCGCGGAGAGGCAAACGTACCCGGCTTCACCATCCAGGGCAATCCTAACGTCCCCGAGATCCTCTCCAACAAGCTCATCCTCACACCTCCCCACCCCGGTAACACACGCGGCGCCGTTTGGGCCGATGAGCCGAACCAGTATCGCGAATGGGTGGCCGATGTCGACTTCCGCGTAAACGGCGGCGAGCGGGGCAGCGGCAATCTCAACATCTGGCTCGCACGGCGGGGTGGCCAGGACATCGGTTCGGCTAGCATCTATACGGTCGGGAAGTTTGACGGGTTGGCCCTCGTCGTCGACCAGCACAATGGGGCCGCTGGTATGATCCGGGGCTTCCTGAACGACGGCACCGTCGACTTCAAGTCGCATCACAGCGTCGACAGTCTCGCCTTCGGCCACTGCTACCACGTCTACCGCAATCTCGGACGTCCCTCGCAGATCAAGCTGCGCCAGACCGGCAACGACTTCAAGGTCTTGATCGACGACCGTCTCTGCTTCGAGAGCGACCAGATCACCATCCCGCCCGGCTACCAGTTCGGTATCACCGCCGCGTCTGCCGACAACCCGGATTCCTTCGAGGTTTTCAAGTTGGTGGTCATGACCGGGGACCTCGCCGCAAAGGTGCAAGAGGGGTCATCGTCCCAACAACAGCAGAACAACGGACAGAACCAGGCTCGGGCCCAGACGAGCTACGGCCGGACCCCAAATCAGGTTCGGAACAACGCCCAGTCTGACGACGCATTCGACGACGACTCGCCTCCCGACACGTCAGCGGACAGCATCACGAGCTCCAAGGCGCAATTCGCGGACCTCCACAACCGTCTACAGAGCGTGAACCATCATCTATCGACCATCTTCCGGCAGGGCGCGGGCATGAACAACATGGCGGAGAAGCGGCACGAGGAGACGTCGCGGATGATCAACGACCTAAAGCAATCCCTGTCCAAAATAGAAAAGCTCGATAAGCTGGAGTGGATCACGAGCGAGATGACCAAGATGCAGCGCGAGATCCAGAACATCAAGACGGACCTCAACAACCGTATCAGCCAGTCTGAGAACAACCTCAAGCGCTCCATCAGCTCCAACCACGGCACCATGCTCGAGCACGTGGCCACGCAGACCACGCCCCGCCACGGCAAGCTCATCTTTGTGATTATTGGCAGCCAGATCGTCCTTGTAGTGGGCTACATATTTTACGAGAGGAAGAAGACGCTGCCGAAGAAGTATCTTTAAATAAAGTACCAAACAAAATAAATAAAACAGAAAATCGAGTATGAAAAGCCGGAAGGAAAGAAGGCGTAAGGTGGGGGAAATGGGGGATAGGGCGGGGTTTACTCATTGTATAAAAGCGACCCATCTGGCATGAAATTCGGGATCACGTTCATCATTTTTTAGCGTTATCATGTCTTTCTCTCTCCCCCGAATCGCATCTGCTTGAAGGATAAGACAAGATATAGAGAGCCGTTTGTCAAGGCCGAAGTTTTTGGCCGTTTGTTGAGAAGGCGAGCTGTACCTACTTATACCCAATGGTTACCCGTCAGTCAAACTTGGTTTTGAATATATTATGATAAATATCACGACTAGCTACTAGGATTTTATATTGTGATCATTTGACCAACCCCTTGATGAGCTGAACTGTCATTGTGGATACCTAGATATATCGACCTCTCTTTCTCTACGATAACACGACGCGGAGCATAGATATAATACTTAACCAAAGATCTAAATAACCCCTATTTACCAAATATCCACATCCATCCATCTATCCACCCAGCTACCTTCATCGTGAGTTCTCTACTCTCCTCTACTCAACTCTACTATTTAACCCCCAAAATCCCCAAAAGCTCCTCCCCCTTGGGCGCAGTCGTCAAATTCTCGAACCCACCCTCCGTAACAAGGATACAGTCCTCGATGCGCACACCACCTACGTCCCAGTAGCGCTCCAGCACGGTCTGGTCGATGTATTTGCCGTGTTGTTCGCTGCGCAGGAAGTAGGCCTCGATGTAGGGACGGCAGAAATACAGACCTGGTTCTACTGTGACTATCATGTTTGGTTGGAGGGTGTTGAACGTCTTTTCTCCTGCTAAGGGGCTAGTAGTGGTGGTGGTGGTTGGGGTGGAGGAGGAGGAGGGAGAGGGGGCAGTGGTGATGGACGCTTGCTTGATCATAGTCCGTAGAGAGTTGGGACCGATGGGGCGTCGCTTCCCCCACATGTTTTCGCCTGCGGGACGGAGGAGGTCTTTGCTTAGGACGCTGTGGGTTTGTTAGATGGGTATACGTATAGTAGATGTTAAGGGGTCATGAGGGCGCTGGATTAGGGTCGATAGAGGTGAAGTAGGACTTACTCGTGGACATCAAGGCCGACGTGGTGGCCGAGACCGTGGGGGAAGAAGGCTGAGCCCGTGCCATTCTTGAAGATTTCGTCGGCGGTACCGTTATGCAGACTTGATTATCAAGTCAGTAACACTTTCGTTTTCAAAGACTGAATGAATCAGCGAGACTCACATGCCGAGTCTAAGCAATCCCTTAACAGCAACAAGAGTAGCATGAAGCTGCAGATCACGAAACGCCACGCCGGGACGAATGCGCTGTATACACTCCTCCTGCATCTGATGAACAAGCTCATAAACAGCCCTAGCCTCATCTGAGAAAGTCTCGCCGCCGACGGGGAGGGTACGAGTGACATCACTGGCATAACACTCCCACTCGGCGCCCGCATCAAGCACAACAAGCTGTCTCCCCGCCAGAGGCGCATTATTAGCGTCGTAATGCAACGTCGAGGCGTTTGGGCCGGAACCAGCGATGATAGGATAAGCCTGCGCGTGGGCATTCTGCGCCGTGCACGAGGAGAGAAAGGCGGCTTCGATCTGACATTCGTTGGAAAAGCCGTACATGGATCTGGCTACTTCTCTATGTGCTTCCGAGGACACGGCGTTGGCCTTGCGGATCATGGCGATTTCATAGTCGGATTTGAGGACTCTCGCCTCGTCCATCACGGGTTGGAGTGATGTTGTGTCGATGTGTAGACGGGGCTTGAGACTGTCGAATTCCGCGAACTTGGGCAGCTGGGAAGCTCGTAGGACGTAGAGTGTCTTGACTTTGGAAAGTCGCGAGGACAGGTACTCGCCGAGCAACTTGTTGTATTTCACATCGTGGACGTCGGATCTCGCGAGACACGCCTCAGGGGACGGGGTGTTTCCAAACCATAGTATAGTCGCTGGCGGCGTATATGGGATCCAGAGCGTCAGCTTGTCTGCTTCTATATCATATGTGACACTACAGCCTGGGAAGTTGACTCCGCTTAGATAGTAAAAGCTGTGGCGTTGTGATTTAGTCTTACTGGCGAGAATTGTATAGAGAGTTAGTTGTGTGTATACTTACTACCGACGCTGCCGGAACCGGGGCCCCTGATCCGAATCTTCCCAGTTCACATCCCATTGGCCTGGCAGATATATGATGCCGTCTTGCGAACCTAGCGCCTTCGCTACCTTTCTTGCATGGAGCTTGGCTAGTAAGGCTGTCAGTTCTCCTCTTCGAAGTTGAGTGGGATCATGAAACTCTAGCCAGACTTCATACAACAAAGTCGATTTAGCTGAAAGTAATAATGTTATATGATAAAATCTAGTTATTATGAGATGATAGACCAGACAGATGACGATCGAGATAGTCACTGGTACTCAAAGAATGCCTATATCCAGAGCCTAGGCGAGTAAACTCCTATACCATAGAAGCGGATAGTTGGCCAGCCATAGTGAAAGTGGCTGCCGCAAGCCCGTAAGCAGGCCTGTCGGCTAGGGCAAGCGCCCTTCGTATGCAGGTCGACAGACACACATAGAACTCAGAAGATAGACATGAGCTAAGAGCTACCTACCGGGGTATCTCTTGGTGGTAACCCCGACGTTCGAAGTGTCGGGTACCTTAATCTCTATAGATCTGCGGTGTATCAGCACTCACTCAGGTTAGACGACGATACACTGTATGCAGCGTGCAGCAGCAAGGTTCTCTAGTAATGGGCCTGTTCATCGATCGGATAGGGGGCCTCGCGGAACCATGGAGGAGGCCTCACTTGAGTCACCCGAGTCCTAAGCGCACGGAAATAACGGGTTCTTGCGGATACGTGCGTAGTAGATGACCAACCTACAGTGCATCAAACTCATCCTCAAGCACAAGGCTGTGTATGATATTGGTGGCCTCCATCACTCGGAATTCACTCGGTTCAACGCCTTCACGATGGCGGCAAGGCTAAGTGATGTTTGATGTGACGCTCCTGCTATTTTATACATATAATGATATATGTTTTTGGAAAAGGCAGATGCAGTCGCTTCCAGTCTTGTTGTTGTTCAAGATATTGGGGGGTTAGAGCTTCAATAATGGGTCGTACTGACGTGTAAGTAACAAGGTACCTGAGGACCAGGGGCCAGTTGTCTTAGTGGCTGTCCTTTTGTGGCTGGGGCTACTACTTCAACATGCATGCATACATGTACCTACTCCGGGTAATATCTTGCACGTGCGAACTACTAAGTAGCTGTCATTTCGCAATATGAACCCCTCTCGTTCAGGACTGATTCTCCTGATCCACGTCATTATGTAGCATGTACCTATTTTGGAGAAATTCATAAATCATTGTCACCCTTAAGCTCAAGCATGTAACGTCAACGGATTTACGCCTATCCACCCCAACAGATTATTGGTTGTGTTTTACTAGTTGTATACCTAGACTTGTCCCAAACCAATTGCGCCTCTATGCTTTCTCACGTCATGAGTCGTCATGGGTAGTTATTTTACATGGGAATCTCTCGAGTCTCCTCCTCTCCCCTCATCGAACATTGAATTCTTGTTCCCATCGTTCAAGGTGTCGCAGGCATCTCTGGGCCATGCGGTGGGTATCTCTTTTTCAGTGTAGTCTCTTCTTTTGGCCGTTATCCCTTTTGTACCGTAGGAAATCAACAGTATCAATCCATCCCGGGCTGTGGAAACATGCCTTGCCATGATGCACTAGCAAGCATGTGCTCGTAATCTCTTGGTTGCTGTCGCAGTTGTTCTTGCTCCAATTGTATTCCTTGGGGATAAGGTCGATGAGACGACGGATGAATCTGCTGGGAAGGCAACATTGGATCTGAATACATATGTGCCTGGAAGGGGATGCCTGAGTCCCCCTGTGACGGCATTAAATACGGTGGGAGGGGGCCGAGTAGCTGGCCTTCAATGCCATCGTAGAACTGAGGTACATAATACGACGAAGGGTCGTGCTGTAGCACATCACCAGGGTTCGCATGATGCAGGCTAGGCGCGTGGACGCCGAAGTCAGCTCGCGGCTGGTTGGGATACGCTAGTGGATCGTCCGAAGGAAACATCATGGCATCTAATCGGTGTATCTGCTGCGCCGCCCCTGTTGTGCCGTGTTGTAGCTTGGCTTCACTGACACTTGTTGTTGCTATAGAATCTTGTGAAGTCACAGTAATGTCGGAAGGGGAAAAATTAAAGGCGCCAAGCGACGGGTCGAAATTGGGACTTGGTACATGCTCATTACCGAACGAGCTACTATGTGGAACAGACACTGGCGAGCGCTTTTGAATCTTCACTGAAATGGCTTTTGATAGGCTAGGAACTTTAGAAGCGCCCCGAGATGTTGGGGAACTAGCTTTCTGGAGCGAGGGACTGCTCTCGCCTTTTAATACTGATCGGGCTCGTTTTTTCGATGGAATAGTTTGCGCCTCGAAGCCCTTTAGATTGACTGGTAATTGTTCGAAGAGGGTCTACGATGGTCAGTCATTTGCAAGTTTTATGCAGGAGCATGACTTACTTCTAAAGCGCTCGATATCCGGTCCGCAACCATGCTTTTCGCTGCGAGCTCACCAATCATGTTTTTGCCTGCTATTGCATCTGAAAGTATCTCTTTCGACCCTGGCTTATCCTGGTTTTCCAAAACGAAGAATACTAGGGAAATAATAGCAAAGAATTCGGAGAACAGAGTAAACCAATAGGGACCAACAAGGGGTACCTGTTTCCGCATTTCGGTACCAATGTGCACGATATTGCGGGCAACTGTGATATATGCAGCTCCGCAGGCGTATGCACGTTCACTAACATCCTTGCCAGCACAGAACCTTGGAGAAACGTAATGAAGGAAGGGCCTGTACAGAACCATCTGGACATGGGCGTAGGCAAACCTGAGTAGGTTACGAATTCTAGCGAATGTCAGCGCTCTGTTCATCATAAACTATGGGCAGGATAAGTGATTCGGCACTAACGACCACGACTCGCGAGGTTTGCAATCGGGGCTATAAGTTCTTACCGGACAACTTCAACCGGCCCGTCGGGACTCGGCCGCCAAGCAAACGGCAATTGTTCATTCCATTGCTGAAGTTCCTCTTCCATCTCCTTGATCCGAGAATAGCTGACCATATAGGAGCCGTGCTGCGATTCATCCCCATCTGTTTCTTTGGGGTCGATCTTTTTCAGGGGGTAAACGTTCTTAACGACCTTACTTAACAAGTCCATCAACTTCACGTGCGCATTGAAGGCCTCTATGTAGGACGGAGTACCGGGAGGCGGCGTTGTAATTCCTTCTTTAGTAATGAACTGATCGTCCACAGCTGTTGGGAGCAACTGATCGATATCGTCGTCGTTTAAGAGTAAGGGAAACCCTAGTAGCGCAGACACATAAGTGTCCATCTGTCGACATATATAGAAGACCCTACGTCTCGTTTCAGACTCTATGGGATCCAGCTTGATATGCGGCAAATGGCGGTGCAGTCCCATTCTGAGCGCAGATCGCAAAGCAATGCCAACGAAGCCGTAGCATGTACTTAGGTTTGAGATAGACTGCAGGAATAAAATCATGAAAAGCAAAGCCTGGAGTGAAATGAGGTCCCGACACTCCGTAATATCCTGTAATAAGAATCTAGCTGAGCTGTAATAGTTAAGCCTACACACGAACAGTGTCAGTAAAGCAATCAAGTATCAAAGAGGAGGGGTGAAATACGCTTCATCAATAGACGCCTTGTACGGTGGAGAGTTCGTCATGCCCTGATCGCCCACGTCGTACATACAACCAAGAGCCATAGCCGAGTACGCCAGGGCCAAATTCCTTTTTTCCTCTGTTCCGAATTCGTCAATCGGTTTTTCGTACAATTTGTCCAGCATACTGTAAAAAGTCGGCTTGTGAACAATCCGTAGTAGACAAGTCGCGTTGTCCAAAGACTCAGAACAAAGTGCAATTGCTCTCGCCTTGGGTGGTAGATTATGTATGGATGGATCAGGGGTGGCAGTCCACGGCGAGCCCGGAGACGGTCTAGGAGAATCGAGGGTTGTCACACCTGAGGGTCGAGGAGGCCGTGGCATGAAGGGAATCTGATAATCTCTTCCTAACAAGGTCCGGAAATGTTTCTTCATTGACTTGAAGAAAACAGAGCCTGAAGACGTGCCATGGAAATCATAGTCGCCGCTCTCATTGAGATCGAGTTGGCCTGCACCGGTTATCATGGACTGCAGCTGGCCCTCCGAAGTCGACAGTTTAGCCTGATCTTTCTTCTGGAGAGCGGCGGCCTTCTGTCTCGCCTGCTCGCGCATTCGGAATTCTTGCTGGACAGCCGGATCCAGGTTTGGATCATTCAAGTCGACATCAGGCATGAACTTGCGGAGCAACGTCTCGGCCCGCGAGAGCTTATTCTCCAGAGCCTCGATATACTGCGGCGCTGGGTTCCTCCTTCTATTGGAGGGCTTATCGTAGGTACAATCTGGAAGCCTAGTTAGTGACGGGGACACGACGAGAAGGTAGGGATGACAAAATCAATACCATAGCTATAGACCTGGCAGTGGGTGCAAGGTTGCTTGCCGTCGCACTTAATTTTCTTGCGACGACATTCATCGCAAGCACGTGTCACACGACGACGTTGCTGCAGAGGGATCTGGGGACCTGGGCGAGAAGATGAGTCGGAAGGGGCCTCAGGGTCTTCCTGAGTGGTGTCGCGGGGAGACTGGGTTTCATTAACCCTCACGGTGGACTTGCTGTCGTCGTCGGGGGAGTCAGGACCGGCCGGGCTCGCGACGCGGGACGTGGTCGGAGATCTAGTCGACGACGCTCGATCCGCCGGAAGCTGTGAGGGGTGCGAGGAGGGGGTCATATCCGGCTGAGGCGACGAGTGGTCGATGACGCGGAAGCGGGATTGACCGGTGCGACCAGAAGGGGCTCGTGAGACAAACGAGAAGCCTTCCCTGTCAGCGAGAACTCTCTACTTGTTACAAGACGAGCGTGCTTGTCGCATTTTGAGAGATGTTGATCTGAGACGAGGGTCGATGGCTTGCGTGATTGTATGGGTGTGGATTCGCGGAGGCGGCGCAGAGTACGACGGCTGCTTGTGTGTGACAAGTACGTGCGTGTGTCCGTTTGCCCTTGTGTATACTGGGACTGACTGGGTGTAGTTCAACGGCTGTGTTCCCAGTAGGTAGTGGTGGTGGTGGTTTGTTATTGCCCAGGACGTTACTTACCTGACAGAGGCTCCTTGTCAAACTGGGGATGGGGAGGACGGGGAGGATACCTCCCCGTCAATGGATCACAGGGCGTCGGCATAAGTAGTGAGCAAGGGGATGCGCGTTGTGGGTACCCCAAGTACGCACGACTCAGCGGCGTGAGAAGACCGGCGGGCCAATGGGAGACCGGCGGATAGCGCATTATGGTTGAGCATAGTGACTTGGGGGCGCTAGGCTAAGTTGGCTTGTTGGTTGGCTGTTCTTGCAGTGGATTACTGCATCCTGTAGTGTACCTAAGCTACTGCGGTAATCTCTATCTGGGCATTGAATGTATATAAGTACTCAGACTTTATATACACTGACTACGAGATATGCAGTAGGTCCTACTGCTGTGTTACTTCAGCCGCGCTATCGTGTCCGTAGGAATCCTGGGCAATTGCTTCTCATTGGAAGTTCTACATGTCTTCGTGATAAATCCAGAGTTGCTTAAAACCTCAGGTCTTACACTACCTTTTTTGAGGGGCTTCGTTGAAGATATATCCAGACACCTATAACATATTTAATCATATAGCCTACTAGCATAGAAAGTCAGTTTCAACTGTAGAAGAATAAATCAGCATCGATGTTGGGCGTGCCAGTGAGGTCTATGGTGTCTATCTGAAGAACAACTAACTAATGGTCTTTACATAAGTAAGGCTTGGGCGAACGCTGGGCAGCCCTACCTAATTGGTGGGCGCTACCAGAGCGTTCCATAACTCGATCCATCAGACCATTCACGGCTTGGCTTCGGGTGTTCTTCTGGCACCAAGTCAAGACTGTGCGAATGGTGAAGAAATACACTGTCTTCATGGTTCTCGATACAAAAAATAAAAAAAGCATCGATGCCCAGTTTTGGGTTAGTCATTGTCTCAGATAGGTATTTAGATACAATCAGAACTCAACATCCCACTTGCAGGAGCCAAGCGAGCAAATCGTTTGTATGATATGATATCCGACTAGGCTTCCGTGCTGTTGGTTGTAAGACGGGTTGTTGTTGTCCTCGGCAAGACCAGTCACGTTTACCTCATGTGGGTGTTGCTGTACAGTATACCTGCCTCCATGTTACCGTATTGGTGGTTATGCACTACTTGGCGCCCGCCTCTTACCGCATCAATCTGCATAGAGGTACTTTGCCTAAACCTACTAATACTATGTGACAATGCGTACTGGCATAACATTTGTTTAAGTTTGAACTACCTGGGTAGTGTATTGATAACAAACAGATTGATTGCGGTAGATAATAGAATAGGTATCTTGATGTTTGAGTTCCCACCCCGAGTTAGATCAAGGGGGGGATATCAAAATAACTTTAATTACATTCGGGAACGGAATTGGGCGCTATTAATGTTAGAAAATCATCATCATCCCTATGACGGAGCCTCTGTGGACCCAGGGACACTCCCATACTGAAGGAGAGGGATTCTGATATCTCAAGACTACGGACGACGGGCTACGAGCATTGGGGTCATAAACTGCGTGATTGGTTGGTTATTGATCGATATGGTGTAAGTAGGCTTTCACAGAATCTTCTGCGCTGCTACGTATACCTACTCAGTAGAATTCGCAAGGGCAGGCAGGAGATTCCGGAAAACCGGCACGTGAAGCTATGACACTAAAAGGAACAAAATAACCGGGACATGCAAGATGAGCTGCGGGCTGCCTCGTGCCGAGAGATATGCAGCCCAGTCTAAGACGTCTTCGGCGACTCCGGTATGGCCGCTCGGGACCCGGGATTCGGCAAGACATGCATACAACCCCCAAAGAGTTGCCAACATCGTGGGAAAGATAGCGACTGTGCTTTTCGTTCTGACCAAAGGCTGATATCATCCTCGTCGGGATATCGGAAATTCCACGGCCCCGCAGTCTTGGCGAGCAAGCAGTACCCCGGACGGGTGAGATTGTTGTTCACAATTTCTGTCGGGGCTAGATATTATCGGAATTTTCATGGTATTTACATTAAAGCCGTCAAAACTCGCTACGAGTTTCTATTTATTTTTTTGACAATTGGTCAAGGATGAGCCAACACATCCTTGAGTCAAGTTTCAGGTATGGCTAAACAATTGGCTACCAAGAGTAAATAATACTGCGTGAGATATCTCGATGAGAGATGATGTATACGTATGCCAGGATACTACTAAACAGTCGCCAAGTCTCTAGCAGAGCCCCTTCTTCCACTCAGATCAATATAATCTGCCGAACTGAGGCCTAGAGGCTGTTGGCCATTACCACCCAGTAGCACGTAGGACTCTCGTATACGTAAGTCATCAAACGAATCGCCTCCACAAATATGGATGCATTAGACAGCATTCAGGACTATTACCTCTTGGCAGAGGGGTATCTAATGTTCAAAATTTTTTGGTCTGTTATGACTAGTTATTCTTCGAACGAAAGGAAACGAAGGAAGTAGTGTGCGTAACAGATAACAAGTCACTTAGCCTATCTCAGCAGAGAAATCCGAACTCGGATGAAGCTCTGAGTTAATAACCACGAGTTCCATTGAGCGTAGGTAGCTTACTAACGCTATCTTCCATGTAGGTCAACCCGTGAGATTGGGGGAGCGGCAGCGGCAATTACTATAATTGTGGCAGATATCAACTAGTAAAAGAATTCTACTATACTTAGTCGCGGCACATAGAGGATAAGATGATGTCATCGAATCCTGAAGCTAGATGTTGGGTCCTACATCAATTTATACTACGGACTGTAAAATAAGGGCCGATGTACACATACAGTGTATAATACAGTATAAAACACTATGATGAAGATCTTATCTTATCAGTGATTTTGGTACAGAAAATGTATTGTAACTTTCAACAACGTACAGTAAGTACTCTTATATCGATAGTACTATCTAACGCCGACAAGATCAACAAAAAGATGAATTAAATCATGCAACTCAACATATCAATAGCCCCTTGACGTGTTTTGTTTTGATTATGTACTCATCTCGGCATCCCATCCATGTCTCTATATCACGAGACAGCTGACATCCTGTCGGCGCCGTCCTCAACCGGCGGTAACCTAAAGACTCGCCTCTTCGGGAACGGGCAAAAGAACAAAAAACTCAAGTCAACTCCGCAGCAGATATACGCTCTCGCCTCAGAAACATGCAAGTGGAGCCCCGTGCTCAAAGAGGTCATAGAAAGCTCCGAGCTCCTGCGTCATGAGCGCAAGGTACACATACACCCCTCCTAGAATAACGTAATATCAAGTTACTGATCATCTATTACAGCTCACCCCACTACTTGCCCTATTACTGGTCCATGACTTTCTGCTCTCGCGGAAAGGCATTGCGCTCCCGTCCTCACATGGACTAAGAGCCGCCATCGAGCGTCACAAGGCTCGGCTAACAGCAGAGCTAACGAGAGCTCGTCTACGGAGGAAAGCGGCATCCATCGATGCGCTGCGCCAGCTGATCACTATTGAATCGCTGGGTGAGGCCGGACAGTACCCCCGCTGGGTGCGAGTGAACACCTTGAAGACGACGCTTCAAGACCAGCTGGAGACGACATTCAAGAACTTCACCCGCGTAGAGAGCGTGAAAGATGTCATCAATGGCTCGACAGCGGGGAACTTACTTCACGTGGATGAGCATGTGCCGAATCTACTAGCTCTCTCGCCCACGTTCGAAATCACCAAGACGCCTGCCTACGTCTCAGGCGCCATCATATTACAAGATAAGGCCTCTTGCTTCCCAGCGTATCTGCTCGATCCGCAGCCTGAACATGGCGACGTCATTGACTCGTGCTCGGCCCCGGGTAACAAGACAACCCACGTCGCAGCAATCATGAGGTCGTGCGTAGCAGGAGGTGAGGAGTGCAAGCAGAAAGTCTACGCGTTCGAGAAAGACCAGCACCGATCCCGCACGCTAGACAAGATGGTGAATCTAGCGGGGGCCCAGGAGATAACACGAATGAGTCTGGGCCGGGATTTTCTCAAAGTCGACCCTAATGCACCAATATACGCGAACGTCGGGGCCCTGCTCTTAGACCCGAGTTGCTCGGGCAGCGGAATAGTCGGCAGAGACGCCATGCCGACTATCCATCTCCCCGAGCAACCGGGTACAACGGCCAAGAAAGCACCACTCGACAAGAATCGCAAGCGAAAGCGGGGAAATGATACCGCGGAGGAAGGTCGAGAGCAGATATTAGTCGACGACGACGGTCAGGAACTAGTAGTCTCTTCCGAAAAGGAGATGAGAGCGCGATTAGAAGCCCTCTCATCATTCCAACTGACGCTTCTCCTTCACGCGTTCACGTTCCCCGCGGCTCGGAGGGTGACGTACTCGACCTGCTCCATCCACGCCGAGGAAAACGAGCAGGTGGTTTTAAAGGCGCTTCAGTCAGAAGTCGCGGTGAAAAGGGGCTGGCGAATCATGAAGCGGGAGCAACAAGTCCAAGGGATGCGTGAATGGCCTGTTCGAGGATCCCTCGAGGCGAGTGACGGCGATGAGGAGATCGCTAAGGCTTGTATTCGCTCGTATAAAGATGACGGGCGAGGCGTTATGGGGTTCTTCGTTGCCGGGTTTGTTAGGGACGGTGGGGCCGATGGGGAGATACTTGCTCTCAGAAATGGTCATCAGGAGAGGTCGGCGTTGAAGAAGACGAAAGGCCAAGTGTCATTAAACGGAAATGACCACTTAAACAATGGCTCAGGAGCTAAAACGGCCAGTCTGGAGGTGGTCCAGAGTGATAGTAGCTCGAGTGATAGTGACGACGACGACGACTCTGATGAAGAGGGTTGGGGCGGCTTTGCCGACTAAGTGAAGCAAAACACTCTAGAGACTAATCTAATAATCAATGGGCAGAGTTGAGAACACCAAGGCTTAGGTCTTCTCCCTTTTCACGACAACGTAATTAGCAACAAGTCATTCCAATGACCAGAGCGCGCTCGAGCATTCCCTCCGAACCAGTGAGGAGAGCGTGACAGAAAACCAGAATCACCACATTACCAAGGCTACAATGATGTTGTCAAGCCTTCGAAATATGTAGTCGAATCAAAGCTAATCAAGGCTACAATATCAACCACGAGTTAGGACTGCCATAGATAATCATGTGAGCGGCGGAGCGCATATCCAGGTACCCGGACCCCTTTTCGTATTTGACTAATTACGGGAATGGGCAAGGAAGTCCAAGCGGGCAAGAGCGAAGCTATCGTGCATTTTAACTTACATCGCCGCCAGGGCTGAAAAAGAGGACTAGACTTGTATGGTCTTCTTGACGCCCTTCGTAGATTACCGCAATATTGATTTCTCCTTCAAAGTCTTAGACTACTGGGCAGGCAGCCCTTGTTACACTGCAGCTATTATATGCAAGAAAAGTGCGCTTCGCAACCTTCACTGCAATTTTAGCACCGCCCGGGGCGATGATGAGAGGCTCGACTTCATATCGAGGCATACATAACCAGGCTCGCATATCTTTACATGATCCTCTAAGTTTTACGCTTTTAAGTAGCCGTTACACTGCAGTTATTATATGCAAAGAGGTGGAGTAATAGCTGAGACGCTTTTTCACTGCATTTTTAGCATCGCCCAGAGTGACGATGAGGGGCTTAACCTGCATATCAATGCATACATAAGCAGACAACACCGTTGTCACGCTTACACAGCCAGGTTCAAAAAGATCAGATAATGAAGGGATGGAGAGGAATGTGGCGGCTTTACCGACGGAGTGAAGCAAAACTTTGGAGACTAACTTAATGAACAATGGGCAGGGATCAAAAATCGCAACAAGGCTTGCTTATGGATTCCCCTTCCCCTGTCTATGGGCACGACAACGTAGCTAGCATCGAGCCATTCCAGCAACCAGAGGGCTCGGCCGTTTCCGCCCAACGTGAGAGGAAGATAGAAAATCAAATTCAGGCCTTTAGTTATTTAGTTGAAGCTTCGAAATATGTAGCCGGCACCCCTCAAATCAATGCTGATCAAAGCTACAATATCCGAAACCACGAGTTAGAGCCGCGGATATTATATAAAGAGAAATAATCATGCGAGCGGCGGATCACACATACTTAGCTACCCGTACTTCCCTTTTGAAGGAGACGAGGCCGAGCGAGCGAGAATGTAATTCAAACTTCAATCACAGTCAGAAAGAGAGTATTACTAAACTTATATAGCCTCATTGAAGTAGATTATTTCAATATCGAATCTCCTTTCAAGGTTTAGACTACTCGGCAGCTCTTGTTACACTGCAGGTATTGCACACGGGCTTTGCCTTCACTGCATTTTTAGCACCGCCCGGGGCGATAGTAAGAAGCTCGACTTCATATCTGCATGTATAACCAGGCTCACATATCTTTACAGGATCTTCTAAGTCCTACGCTAATAGGTAGCCGTTACACTGCAGTTATTATATGCAAAGGGGTGGAGTATGTAATAGCTAAGACGCTTTTTCACTGCATTTTTAGCATCGCCCGGGGCGATGAGGAGATGCTCGACTTCGTATCAACTAGACTCGTATATCTTTACATGATAGAATCTCCTTCTAAGCCCTACACTACTCGGCAGCTGCAGATATTATATGCATAATACTAGCCACCTAGAGCCCACCTGTGCAGATGATATACATACATACATACATACATGGCGAGGCAGCCAGCCCAAGTGCCTTCCCAAGTGCCCTGTATTCCATAGTACCAAGTTATACAACGTAGAAAACATATGCAGAGTTAAGTGCATGATCGAGTGCTTGTATAGCCTTTGAACTACAGAAAACATACCACTTATGCCGATAACCTGAATATAGCAAAGAAACGACGTTGTTGATTTACTAGTTACTACATATAAGCAGCCAAATACCGAAGTAAGCAGCTGGGTTACGCAGAGGTATAGACCCTCGCCTAACTGTATACTGCAAATTAACAAAAAAAAAAGGATGTGGACTTATCGGGGGCTTACTTTTCACTGCATTTTTAGCACCGCCCAGGACGATGGTTAGAAGCTCAACTTTATATCAATGCATGTAGGTATAACCAGACTCATATATCTTTAGACGATCGAATCTCTTAAGTCCTAGACTTACTAGGTAACCCCTGTTATAATGCAGCTATTATACATAAATTAATGTTTCGGTCCTACTTCGTTCCTATCCATTTCACTGCATTTTTAGCTCTGCCCGGGACGATGATGAGGGGCTCAACCTTCATATCAGTGCATGTATAACCAGACTCACATATCTTAGCCCACCTGCGTCTGTCACCCTTTTGGCTAGGAATGCCACCATTCTCCCATTTATATAGTCTGTCAACATATCCCACTTTAGCTATATACAGTTAAATTTAAGGCAAGAGCTATATCTTTACGTGATTTCAATGCTTGGGCATCTGGCTATATGTACGATCTATAGTAACCTAACTAATAAATCAACAGCGTTGTTTCTTGACTGTAATTAGGTTATCGGCATAAGTGGTACGCTACATAAAATTTCAAAAGTTCTGCGAGCGTTTGAGTATTTGTAAACGGACACATCTTCTACGTCGCATAAATAACTTAGTTCCACGGAATACAAGACTTAAAAAAACATTTGGGCGAGGCGAGGTAAGAATTAAATAAAAGGTTTTCTACTACTTACCCTATTTCTAGTAGGGATAGTCTCTCATTTAATTCTTACCTCGCCTCGTTGGCC
This sequence comes from Xylaria curta, assembly GCA_022495235.1. Classification (NCBI taxonomy): domain Eukaryota; kingdom Fungi; phylum Ascomycota; class Sordariomycetes; order Xylariales; family Xylariaceae; genus Xylaria; species Xylaria curta. The sequence goes on along the minus strand of MU376015.1, from coordinate 36,437 downwards.
TGGCTGATTCGACTGCTTAATTGTATGCATATCATCTGTTCAGCTGGTACACATAGGTGGGCTAAAAACTTACGCCGCCAAAGAGAGGACTACTAGACTTGTATGGCCTCCTTGGCCTCCTTGACGCCCTCCAACGTCATCACGCCAATGCACTGCCACTTTGGCACCGCCCGGGGCGATGGTGATAGGTGAGAGGTTCAACATGCACACGCAGACTCGCATATCTTTACCCGATCCTCTAAATGCTACGCTACTATTTTGTCTTCACTGCATTTTTAGCCCCGACCGAGGCGATGGTGAGGGGCTTAACCTTCATATCAAGACATACCATACCGCAAGGAAACTTACACATCATCATCACAATCACACAGCCAAGTTCGAACAGATCAGATAATGAAGTGATAAATGTCTCTAGTATTCAGAGCTCATAGATCGATAACAAAAAAAGATATATACAAAATGAATCGAAGAAACATTTCCCCTCTACTCAAAAAAGCAGAATAGAGCAGGTTTGACCCGAGCCGAGTCGAGTCCCATACATTCCGTCGAGAGACCGGGCACTTTAGACCCTAATCACCAACACACTTGATATGCACGCAGTCGAAAAAAACAAATGTTATGTTCGTAGCATCGTTGGAGTGTGAGCAAAGAAGCCCACCGCTTATCCTACGCTGGGTCTCGAATAGCTTTGTGCGCCGTTGTTATATTCCACGGGGTGTTTGTCCGAAACTCCCCCTTTTTATTGCACCCTGTGTCCCATATACCCTAAAACGCTTTGTGTACAAGAAGATTGAAAAGATGCAAGTAGTCGTAACACTTAGCGGCGAGCGGCAAAGCTGCCGAGGTGGCGGGCAGCGTGGCCGTGCGAATGCTTAGGGGCACGGCGGTAGACGCCCTGGGTGGGTTCGGAGCCCTGCACGGTGGTGGTCATCGTGACGGTGACGATGTCCCAGATGGTCTTGACGGGGTAACCGCCGGCAGCAGGTGAGTCGGGGGCCGTGGTGGGGGCCGGGGCATCGCTGGCGCTGGGGCTCTCAATGAAAGCGCCACCGGTGGCGCTGGTGGTAGCCTCAGCCTCGACGGTGGGAGAGGCGACTTCGTGCTCAGCGGCAGAAGTCTCGGCCGGGCTGGAACCCGCGGACGTAGCGGCGGCAGCGCTGGAACTGGAAGCTGCGGATGTAGCAGCGGCGGCGTTGGAGCTAGCTCCGGAGACAGCAGGAGGGTTGACGGATCCGCCAGTAACACCGCCCTTGCCCCAGCCGGTAACGGAATCGCCAACAACGGGAAGAGCGCTGATGATTTGACCGGGCTGCAGGATGCTGCCGAAGTCGGGGTTGATCTTGCAGTCGTTGTCAGTGTTCAAGCCGCCGGGGATCTGAGGGCACTGGTCCATTCCGCTGTCGCCAGCGTCGCAGGTGTCAATGATGGTCTGCAGAGTGTTCTGGTCCCATCCGGAGATGAAGTCACCGTGCGAGCTGAAACCAGTGGCGTCACCAGACGAGAGGACGAAGGGCTGGCTCTTTCCGTCGGGAGTCCAGTAGTTGTTGAAGAGGGGGGTGTTCCAGTACACCTCGAAGAAGATGTGAGGGGTGTGGATCCAGCCCTCGGGGCAGTTTTGCTTGAAACCGACGTTGGAGGGGAACTTCATGTTGTTGGCGTGGTCGTCAAGACCGGCCTGGGGGTTGTAGCATGAAGGGAAGTGGATGTCCTGACGCAGAGGTGAGGCGTAACCGTCGCAAGGGTACAGAGGGAAACCAGCACCAGAGCCCTTGTTGTTAGGGTCGACAATACCAGCAGTGCTTCCGTCCGAGCCGACAGGGTACGAGGGAGGGTTGTAGCTCGATCGCGGGCAGGTCCACTGGACGGGGTTGATGGGGACTCCATTGTCAGGGTCAAGGTTGAGGGCACCGCCAGACTGAGGAGGCGCTCGGGTCTTGGAATCTCCGCTCAACATCTTCAGGCCAACGGGGAAGGGCTTGATCTCATCATCAGTGGCCTCGAAGAAGTAGTACACGTTCATGTAGAACAGGGGGACCTTCTGGAAGGTGCCGTTCTTGGGGTCCTGGAACATGAGGGCAGGAATCCAGTAGTTGCTCTTGTCGTTAGCGATCTTGGCGGTTGTGCATGTAGAATCCAACAGCTGATCTCCCTCGACGGTTGCGCCGAATTTGTTACCTCCCATAATACCGTGGTAGTGAGTGGAGACAGTGCCGGGGTTGACGACGGGATCCATGGGACCCTCGGTCAAAAAGCCATCGCCGTTGAATCGAAGGACGGCAAATGTGCGGGAATCCTTGGCCGAGGCCAGGGCAGCCATTGAGGCCAAAGCAGAAGCGGTAGTAAATCTCATTTTGATTTTCCTGTTGTAGTTGGAGCTGTTGTCTGATGTGTCAAAGAATGTGCCGAAAGACAGTTGGGTGCTTGAGCAAGCGTGAAAGAGAGTGAGTTCTCTTGTGAAAGCTGATACCGGAGCAGCGTTGGCGAACAGAAAATATTTTGACAGGCCAGGCCAGAGTAGTTAAAGATGGCTGGATATAGACTCGGAGTTCGAGGGCTTGTCAGAGGAGTGGCTCGCCACAATAAAGAATGGACCAAACAACAAAGGGTGTTTGCTGGTTTTTAATGAATGAGGGACTGAACCGGCAGAGCGGGAAAGACTGAATAGAGAAAGGACTGTTATAAGGCACAAGCCTGACACACAACGGAATCTTCACAGGGAGTGAGATGAGGTGGGAGAAGAAAAAGGGAGGAATTCATGGCTGGGAAGGGTTGCGTAATTATAGACCACACACAGTACAACGATTTTTTGATGGGGCTGCCATGGGTGTCGTCGAGAATCGAGAACACGACCGGGGGATGTAGCCGGACCTACAGCCCACTTTGGCAGCCCACAGGCCGTATCTCTTGACCAAGATTGGATATTGATGACCCCCCTGGAATTCGGGGCCGCGCTAGTACGCAACCACGCCCAAGACACACACGCAGATGCAGGGATGGCGGCGGATGGGGTCTTCCATGATGTGGCAGTGACACAAGGGCGACAGAAAAGTCCCTAATTTTTTACTTCTTTCACAGTCCTGTATTTAAAATTAAGCCTCTTTTGACGTGTTGTAACTACTTACACTACCGTTGGTTCTTATCGGAAAGAAAAGGTAAGCGAATGGCGGGTCAGAGAATGCGAGACTTGCAGGATGCTGTACTCACTTTGCCATGCACCCGAGATAAAGCAGCTTGATCTGAATCCTGTCTAGAGATCGGGTTGCATACCTAATCTATTTCAGCACAAATCAGAAACTATGTCTCCAAGTGCCAAAAGGCGGGATGATCGTGATGGAAAACACATAGTATGAATACTCAACAGCAATCCGGTCAGTCTAAAGATGCCCACTTCGAAAGACGTTTTGCGGGAAAACAGTACCTACTTGGGTGCTTCCATACGGTGGTTCCCAGGGCACTGGTGACGCTAACATGGAAGTTGATGAACTACATGACTTGCGTGCTGCGCGCCGAACAGCGTAGTATAGACGATATGGAGGGGATAGGAGGAGAGGGTGGAGGCGTGGCGTAATCTGAGACAAGAAAGCTTGGTAAGTGCGCATCCCGACGAAACAAAACGACGGCAAGCTAGCCAATTGTAGTTGGGTTTGTTTCCCACAAGCAAAATCCGCTGGCGCCGAGAAGCTGCAAGGTACGCAAGAAGCTGCACGCAAGGTACCAGCTTGAACCCCACCTAGAGTCCACGCGATGTACCCCTGAGATGATCGTTAGGTCGTTTTTTCTGGCTTCCCTTAACTTTATCCACCTTGAAAAATACTGTATAGTCGGGATTATTATTAATTGTTAATTACGAATGACTACAGTTCAATGCAACACCAAGGGATGCATACTACAATTTTCAAAATGTTTCCATCAAGACCAGCCCTCTAACATGCTATCAAAAGGACATACATAGCTGCACCAGGCGGTGTGAGACATGTACGCGCACAGCTGTAAAAACGATCCACTTGTTCACCACGTAGGCGCTGCTGTATGCCTTTTTATAGGACGAGTTGCCAGCCCTCTTCCCAACCACGTCACGTCAGCCTCCTATTTGGGACGAGAGGCATCAATAAGCCACAGCAAATACTCTGGACAAGACATGAACCCCGCCGCCCCCTTCCCATCCATCCATTCGCTAAAACCTTCCCCCAATCACCAGCAGTGCGGTTACAGTACCGTGCAAACGAGTTGGCCTCGGAACTTGTAGGCATCAGTATTAAATCATGATCGGGGTGGACTCCGATTTCCAGTCTTGATTTTTCTCGTTGCACCGCCGATCACTGTATAGAAAATGGGGGCGACCGGGCTAGAAGCAAACCGTCGACCGTTATGACATGTAGAAGGCGAGAAAGGATGAGCCCGGCTTCGATCCGATGACATCCCTGTGCAGCACGATACGAAATCGAAAATCTCTTGAGATTCTAGGAATATCTTGCCCCTGAACGGGCAGGATCTGCTAGCTTATCTGGGAAACAACCCGAAACGCGCTACATCCCGCTAATCAGCGGCGGTCGGTGGGGTTCGCCGTTTTTGAGTGAGGGGGGTTAAGTACCTACTTAACCTGGACATCGCAAGATGATCAATCCAGCATCAAAAAAAACACCAAAAAGGCCGCTAGGCCCAGCAACGGTCACCGGCATTACATAGTCCACTTTAAAACCCATGAGGCTCTGTTCGGCCCTTCATCTCACTAACTAGGGCGGAAACCGGGGCATTTCATTGACCAATTTAAAGCAAAACATGCTAGAGCTCCATAGCGTATACTACTGTTTCTCAACCTCATTCAGAGGGCTCGCGATAATTTAGCTTCATTTCGTCTATACTATGTACTACCTCATCCCCCTATGGTAAGAGTGTATGTGATATGAGGATGCGATAACCTTGTTTTGACGATCAAGTCTGTCACGATCTATCTCAACGGATGAGACCCCGCCTGTGGTACGGAATATACTATGTGTATGTATCACGCCGGAACGGACGGGGTTTGTGTACACAAAGATCAGGAAGGGCAAATCGCACTTCCTTGAATGCTTCAGACTTTGGAACTTGTCTTACCCTGATTTTCAAATCCCTTCTTGTATTCACGTGCTTCCCTTTTCGTCGCTCCGCCGATAGTTGCGCGCGGCTGCAGACGCGGCGTTGGCCTCCAATCAATAAGTTTTCAGCTGCGACAATGCAGACGGCGCCAGAGCTGATTAGCTAAAGAGAGAGAGAGAGGGCTTGCGCTTGAAAGCCAATGTCTTATTGATGCCACATTGCCAATTCGACCCCTCCCTCGATTTTTCGTCTATTTCGTTTGCAGTATGCATCATCAATCACCAAGCTGTTTGCCACCTGAGGCATCATATCACATACAGTACACATGCATCCAACCCATCAGACCTATCTCTACCTACGCCACGGCGTCACTATCAAAACTCAGCTCCTTGGTTAGTCCTACATGAGGGGCCCCAACATATCCAATCGGCTTCCTCTTTCGGAAGAAAGGATGGCAATACAACCCGGTTGAGACAGGGAAAGCTTACACACAACAGCTGCATCTTCCGCTCGTCAGGTTAGCTGCAGGTTCTAAGGACATATGTTTTTATTGACTTGTTCCGGAAATGCAACGAACCGCTTGGAACCCGGTTAGGACTGCATGCATACTCGGCACTACCCGACGAGCCACTCATGTGCCAGGGTGCCAAACGCACGAATCAACCCGCAGCTCCGAAATCTTGATCAAGATAGCGATCATCCTGGCTGTGAAAGTGATAACTATCTGCTTGCGTCCGTCCGCTTCCGAGATTTTAATCCTGAAATCTGATCAGTGAAAACCATTCGTCCGGTTGTTGGGTAGTAGACAACAAGCTCAATTCGAAACACTGATCGTAAACGAGACTTTTCACTCGAGCAGGTTTGTCGTCTTCAAAATGACTTCGAAACAGAAATTAAACTTGGCAGAAACAGCCTGTTAGTTCCATAGGATCTCGTCCCTAGCCGGAAATGAAGTCGAATTTCAAAACGTAGTGTAGATGATTACTAACTACTTTGCGCTTTGCCGTTCGGGTCTGCTACCTGAAACACCAACACTGCTTCATTGGAGCCAACGCATTCATCACGCACGGGTGGCCACAGCATGCTTAACACATGTTGGTGTGGAAAGACGGCGCGGGTGGCTCGGTCAGTAACGGTACATGTGGCGAGCCGGTTTGATATCACATGTGAATGAAGCACCCATCATCGGGCTAGCCTAGTATTTCCTTCGCACTCATGAGACATGTAATCATCTAAGAAACTTAGCTAATTACTGACACCTTTTAGTCAAGTTCGAAATTATAGAAAAGGAAAAGTGATACTAGTGTTGCTTTGTAGGGAGAGTTTTCCGACCAGTCTCAAGGTGAGGGAGCAAGGCTCATTATGATAAGACCCTCATCTAATTCAGCCTCATATGTGAAACAAAAAATATACGTTCTTTGAACTAGTAGATAGTATGATTAAACCCCTTTCTTCGAGAAATGAGAACCTCAGACATCTTATGCCATGAGGACGAGACCTCAGCTGAAGCGCAAGGATAGCCACGACTTCAAACAGCCACAACGGAGATTGCAGTTTTTCACAAAAAGCTGAGCTTTATTCAGTCTAGACCCTTTCAAGATACCGACTCAGCACTCTCGTTTGATGCGCCTTTGTATTAAGAGGACGTAAGTGTATATCAGATACTTTTACGGAGGAGAAATTAAGAGAGACAGTGCCCTTCTCGGACACAAGTGGCATACACAGACCGCCGCCAGGGTTGAAAAAGAAGACAAGAATTGTGATGCCCAAGTAGATTATCATCATAGTTCTCATTGATACCGATGACACTATGATCTGGAGACGCCGGGTGAAGTAAAGTAGATATACGAAGCTTTCTAATCATATTTATCATACAATACATTAAATCTTAAAACAAAACATACCTATATCATTTTGTTTTTCACAACACAGGCCTTATATTCCGGCATCGAAAACCATAGTCTCAATATTCATTCCCTATGCCCAATCATCACTATGACTAGAAAACCAACTAAAAGTCAAGAAGAAGATCAATAAGCCCATCGGGCTCCTCAAAAAAATCCATAACCACAAACCCCAATCTCTTCCCCTTCATCTCGCCCAGTAGATCCAGCAAGCGAGCATTAACCCCCCTGATAGCCGGGGGTCCCATCGCACCCAACCCTCCACCGGTTCCAAGAGCCATGACATCCGGATACACGGGCGGGTCAATCTCAACATGCGTACCAGAAGTAAACGTAACAAACAAGTGGTCAAATTGCCCTTCCGCCGCCTGTTTCAAATGCGTCTGCACAGCATCGAACTTCGCCTCGATATTCCCGGAGGTGGTATTAAAGTCATCAGGATGGTAATAATCCTCGACAAACGCGGACCCATTCGCAATCGTGCTATTATAAACCAACTCAAACCCAACTTTCGAATTATCAATCCATCGCGTAGGACTCATATGCAACCCAGGCATCTGCTCCTCAAATTCCGCCGGCAGGGCGGTGAGATCAAATCTTCTGAACAGCACAATCTTCCCCCTCACGTCCCCTAGTGTGGTGAGGATGCCTCGGCTTTGATGCACATACCGCTTCGCGACGGGGGAAGTAAGCACATCGAATAACTTCCTCTGCACGCCCGCATCGCTGGTGGCGTTTACCCGCGTGCCGCTTTCGTACTGCAGACTAAGCAGCACCATCTCCGACGGATGAGAGTCAAGCCATCCGTAAAAGGCAAACAGCACATCTTCTAGCGTTGCTCGGTCAGAAAGATACGCAGGACCATGCCAGAATGATATCCGCGCGTCCAGCGGATCGAGCGCGAACCGGAGATCGAAGAAGCGGATCCCCGCCTCTAATGAGGCGCTGATACTCTTCCGCTGACAGTGGTAGACGCGCGCGGGATTGGGGGTAATCCCGTCGCATCGGGTTGCGGTCGCCAGACTATCTTGTGTTGGCTGTGTGTAGTTCCATGTTGCGGCATCGTGGGTTCCCGGGATGTTCAGGTGTGTGAGAGGTATGCTATCGGGCAAGGCGGCCATCCAGCGTGCGTGGCGGGAGTAGCCGTGAGTAAACACTTCGGAAGTGGCGGTGGACGGTGATGAGGCAGACTCGTCAAAGTCCCCGAAGACGTCGCGGCCCTCTTGTAGAATCTTGTCTAGCGCGAACTGCGCCAATGCGCCGCCATCGCTCGCGACAACGAGGCGACCGAGAAGAGGCGTGAGTATCACTCCAATGGAGAAACGCATCTTGTTTTTTGCAACCAGGAACCATCAAAGGTGAGCATTGAAACTTTCCCCAGTATTTCTCCAAATCACCACCACAGTATAGCAACTGTGAAGGAAGGAGGGGTTCATACGATTGATTGTCCCTCGCAATCCCGATATAGCAAGCCTCCCAAATTTCGAATGCGAGGCATCGAACTTTGTACTGGCACGCCCCGCCATTATGCGTTGTGATTGGATGCTCTATGCATGCGCAGACGTCCGCCTGTCAGAAGTTGCATGTGAGGTTAAATGAGCCTCTACACCGCATAACCACCTACACGTAAACCTTCGACAGCATGATCTTAATTCTATGCATAATTACACTTATTTAGCAATAGCATGCCGCCCGTCTGTGAGTTGACTATCTGAGTTTTCTCCTCCCTCCCCCTGGAAACCAGGTTGGTGTTCGTCATTCAAAAGCTATCGGTCTAATTCGCTTTATTCCTCCGTTGTCGGACCAAGACATAACCATAAACCGCTATAGCTACCGAGGCCGCACCATCTCGGCCTACTTGTTGGTCATATATTTCACCGTTATACACTCGAACAAGCCAAACTAATCCTATTTTTAGGTGTCCTGTGCGCACGACGACAAACGTCGCGTGGGCTTAGCCATCTATTTCGGCTTCGTAATATCGAAGAACTCCTTGAGTCCTTGCACAACGACCTCTACGTTCAAGTTCACCAACGGCATCTTGTCGTAGCTCTTCTCCTTCATGATAGCCACCAGCGCCAGGTACTTGTCCACCTCGCGCAGGATGATCGGCCTGTCTTCGTTACTTAGCACCATCGAACTTTCCGCCCAATTCGATGCCGCTTGATCCTCAAGTTTCTGGCTCCAGGGTGGTCCTTCAAGCCCCTCACGATACTTATCAGAGCGCGACCAGCTACCGTAGACCTCCGTGACGTCGATAATCACGTCAATGTAATCGGAGCAGATCTCGTAGCTTGTCATGTCAGCTGGCGAGCTGTCCGTCGCGATGTAGATCTTGGATGTCACATCAAATAAGTAGGCCTTCTCAAACCGACATGTCCGGCAAAGATTAGTCAACATGGCCTCCAGTATACCCAAGCGAGGGATTAGCTTTTGTATGACCTTGCTAAACGCCTCAAAGATGCTGTGATTGTAGATGCTCGTCAGGTGAAACGTCACCGGCGCGTTCTCAAACCCGTGGTCTGAGAGTTCGTCTTGTATCCGTATAGTGATATCCCTTTGGATATCCAGTTTGTAGTCATCCGATAAGCCATCAACTTTGTGTATGAATACCTCAATCTTAATGAAAGGGTAGCTTCGCTGGAGATTCAGTATGGTGACGTTAAGACGGGCCACGGCCTCCATGTAGTCGTCTTGGGCATCGATGACCCATATCAGGGCCCCAATCTCCCCGAACATTGCATCGATGTCGAATGTAGGGTTCTCGAATATGTCGATCTGGCCTGGAAAATCCCAAACCTGGAAGTCCATGAACGAGCTAATAAACCGTCAAGTCAACATGGGTCATACATACAACTTCCTTACTTGGCAGGCTTACGGTAATGAATCTTTCTGAATGCGGGCCGTAGATTCTAGAAAGAGGGTTTCGCTGGGCGGGAGTTTGTGGAATACCACACTCGAGATGGATGATTTGCCACTCCTACTATACTTTAGCCAACTAATTTGGATACAGTAGAGAGCATGCAGACATACCGCCTCTGACCCATGAGCAGCAGTCTTGGTTTCCCCTTAGCCGTTGCATCGGGGGCATTTTCGGGTGCTTTGGCAGCTGCATTCTTCTGTTGCTTTTGTTGGTTCTGTTCGAACAATCGCGTCAGATTCAGTTGAGCTGGAGTAGGGGCACTTCTTCCGGCCTGCGCCGGTTGTTCATCGTCACGCCCAAGTTGGGCATCTCGTCCGCCAAGGCGAGAAGTCATAACGCCCGCGAAAATAGATGAAATTTAAGGGTTTGGTGGGTACTTGAGACGCTTGTCAGGGTGATCGAACTCCCAAAGGTTACAGAGCAATGAGGCTACTTTAGAGTCCGGACAGTTCTCTGCGACGCATAGCGTCGGTGGATAATGCGGGTGTTGTTCTTTCCCTTCAAATATCCAGCACTCCCAGCTCTCTTGTTTCCTTTGTTTGCACCCGGTCAGGAGGTGAGGGATTGGCTAGCTGGCTAACCGCGAGTGATGTTGCCGGTTCCACCGGTCAACAAACCGACTATTTGGATAGGTGAGGGTGTCGCTTATAGAGTACCACAAGCAAGAACGAGATGGCGCGGCTAGCAAGAGCAAACAGCTTGGGTAGTTGTTTGTCGGCTTTCTTTATGGGCGCGGGAATTTCACTGGGGATTCTCGCCGCGGTATGACAATGATTACAGGAAGGGACTAGTACATATTTCGATGGCGATTCCGCTATCGCACAAATGGGAGGTAATCAAAACGAGCTGTCTCTGAGCGTCCCCGGTCATGAATCAATTTGCGGATACTTAACCCGAGTCGCTATCACGAGGGTTGCATGGTCAGGCCGTGCCAGGATTTTTGTGACAATGGGCGAAGAGGAGCTTGCGGAAACAAGCGGCATGAGACAAGCCAGCGGTGAATGGTCCTTGGTTTCCATGGAAAGGAATGGAGAGGAGGCTTGGAGGATCACGAACGGCCACCCAGACTAAGGCGGTGAAATGCGTATGGCATGTATGTATGTGTTGCGAGGCATGACGGAACACGGCGAAGGGGGAGAGTGTGAGAGCAAGATACGAGAGGTGGTGAATTTCCAACAAGAGAGCCAGCATTCCATGTCCAAAAAAAGTAGTGGAGGTGAAAAAAAGAATAAAAAAAAATAAAAAATTTATCTGATCTCACCTCCATCTTGTGTTATTAATGGACCCCAATGATAGTGAGAGCCAGGACAGGCTTGCCGGGGTGGTCGGGCTGTCGCGTTTGCCGGTCCCCTGCACGGCGCGGCATTAGATGGTCAGTTGGGATGGTCAGGATACCTGGCCGCCTTCAGAGGTCTGAGAGCGGTGACCCAGCGGTGCCCGACCTTCGTCCTTCAGTGATGGCTTCTGAGTCAGACAGGCTATGATTGACTGGACACTGGATCGATTGACTATGATTGAGTACCAACCAGCACCGCGGCTGGGCTGACTCACCTTGGTCGTACCACGAAGTGCCAAAACCACCAAAACCACAGCTGCACCAGCTTCCTACTGGCTATGCGGCACGAATGTGTGACCAGTCAGTCCAATAACGCGGCTATCCGATCTTCTCTGGCCCCGTCTCTGTTCGACGTGGGATAGGATGAGCGTTCCGGGATTCTCGTTTGCACGTGAGTGTAAATCGACGCTGTCTCAGAGACGTTCCGGGGTAGCGAATAGGCGATGACGGCGTTTCCGTTGCCTGGACCCGCCAATGATGTCCGATAAAACAAGGCGAGGGAATAAGCGGGCGTGATAATAGATTGGGCAAGACAGCAGTCAGTCCCCAGAGTGCGAGCGCCACAATAAAACCACGCAATTGGCCCTGGTTGTACAGATCGTAGGAGACTGACGATCGTTTTGATCATCACTAGAGTCAAAAGCTGTGTATAGTTACTTGCTGAAGAGGACCTGAGCTTCCTAAGTTGACATTGGTTGTAATGTGGAGCTTGTACTGTAGCTTGTTACTGGTAGACGCGGGAAGCTGCATCTGACCTCACAGGGCCTCGCCAGCTGTCAGCCTCCTCGGACAACTGCAGATCCCCCACTTCTCTCACCCATCTGTACACCTATGATACGTCATTGTACTTAGCCAGGTGCCCATGCTCCATGTACTGGAAATCCAACAACAGATAACGAACTTGAAGCAGGTGACAGTAGCACATGAGCAAGATTCTGCCTATTACCTCAAAATATTTGGTAAATCAACCCTCAGGCCGGTCTCAAGATAAAGTTGATCGCGGCCCGATGCCGGGAATAGGACCTTCATTTACCGTACTACAGCGGCAGCACTGCCCGTCTGATTTAGACGCAAGCTACCGCGACGTTTGTCTTCACAATATGGGGAAGCGAACCGATTGATCTGGCATTAACGCCCTAAGCGTCGTGTAATCTAAACAGGGAAGCGATAATTACTTGACTGTATTATAGGTCCATGCGTTTCAACTGTACAGCAGGATAATCCCTGATATGTTCGCCTAAATCTCAGAGCCACTTACTTGTAGTTTAGAACTTTTGAGTGTTTCGGCAAGCCAACAGCAACCGACGTTCATGATATATCCGCCTCACTGCGTCTTGTTCCCTTCTGCCAAGACAATTAGGTACACTATGTTGGTAGACAATAAGTGATTCTCATCTGGTGATGAGTCTGATCCCTCACTTGTCCGGTCATGGCTTGTTCCCAAACAGCGCAAATCGGATGCTCTTGCGGCGCGGCGCGGCCTTACGGGGCTTCTGCTCTTCAATCTGACTCGTTCTCTCATCGTCAGGTGGTGTTGGTGGAACCTCCGGAATTGTCGCTATGCGAGTTGTCTCTCCTGAGTTACTTGGCGGTGGAGTAGGCACATCCTCCGAAAGGTCGATTACAGAGTGTGGCTTGAAGCTACTTAAGGACTGCACAAAACTGAGCTCAAGACTCTAGAACACTTGGATGCACAGGCCCTCTTGAGGATGCTTACCTTGACGCTTTTCATGATCCCTCGGCCGGACTTAGACGGCTTTCTAAACACGCCGGGTTTCCGATCGGCATTCTCTCTTGATAGTCCCTCGATCTCTGCTGCGAGCGTCTTACCACCAATGGCGACATTCTCCTCAGGGGTGGCCTCAAATCGGATGAAACCTCGCGTAGGGGCTACACCGAGTGTTTCTTGAAGGTGACGCTGGGTAAGGATAGCGTTTCGCCTGTTCGTTGCCGGCTGGAGCAGGTCCGGTAGAGCGAGTATATTGAGCGTATATGCAGGTTCAAAGGTACTTCCAAACAGCATGCAGATACCGTGCTGAATAGTGACTATGATTGATGAGATTGGCCGTTGATATCGGTTTGATAGATGACAAGCCAGATCTGTAATGAAGGCAAACTCATCGCTTATGATGACGTTTGTTTTGAGTTCGGCGGTGACCATGGCTTCATTGAGGATGCGAGTCCTGACAGGGTCATCGCCACGGTTTGGTGTGGCGAATTCGGACTCGAAATAGGCGCTCTTCTTCCTAATCACGTCCGGATGAAGCTGTGACTTGCGGCGTCCAATAACATCGCCGGGAAGAGGGCGGTCGATACTGCGCATGACATCATTACCTTCGACGAGCACGGTATCGGAAGGCCGCAGTTGGAGGGCTTTTCTTTGAGCAAACGACGGACCGACCTGTTGTGGTCTGACCAACGGTGAATCCGGGCGACGGGTTCCTACAGCACCAGTCGAAGAATTCTTCGCCGAGCCGCGGAGAGGATTTTCCAGCATGGTTGCCATGGTCAAGGGTGGACAAAACCCAAGCCTGAGAAGGAGGTCTGACACGCCACAACCTTGCTGAGATTGTCAAGGTTCCGGAAGGGTGAATGTGCTGAATGATATAGTGATGGTGGCCAGGATCGTGAATGGACTGGTGGTATATTGTAGGTTGGATTAACAAGTGACAGTTCTGGGGTACCTCCGACGGTCCTTAGGCGCTGCAAAGTGCTTGCGGTGGAGAGAGCTGCGTGCATATATGAAGACCGGATACCAGCATGTTTGCTCTGATGTTACCGGCCTTCGTCTTCTTGCGTCAACCGGGATGCGTGAGATAAATGAAAAACAGGGCTGTTCACTTGTTTCGGAACGAGGAAGTCGTCAGTCGAGTGGAAACGTGCGGGTTACACAAGGTTTTTCTGTGACACAGGACCTTGATGTTTCGGACGCACGCGTGCAACAGAACCGTCTTTTCCTCTCGGTCTTTCGAGGTGTCGCCTTTAGGTAGCTGCAACCGAGCCAGGAAGACAGCTGCCTAGAATTACGTCTATAGATGTGTGTCTGTATATGTGCCTATGTCTGACGTTGTTTGAGTGACGGGTGTAGACGGTGGTCAACGTCACAGAAGAGATTGAGAAAACCTTCGTTTGATCTGCCAGTTGAGCTGTAAATGAGTGGGAGGATGGGTACCTGCAGATTAAGATTCTCAAGACAAGCAAACACGCCCCCTACATATGATATGACGGTGTGTGAGCTGGTTGCATATAGATTGAAGAGGCTGTTGTTGGGGCAAACAACGGACGCAGAGGAGCGGCAGAAGTGCGACAAACTGGGCGTTTTATCTATGCACCTCGCCTACGCTACTGACATCGGCCACAGTTGTGAGTCGTCATAGCACATGTAACGAGTCGTCTCCCACCATTGCGAGTGAACTGTGAAAGTGCATCGATAGATATGATAGATATGGATGCCGATACTTTCCAATGTTGGAGTCGTAGTCGCCTGCAGCAATCTCAATACTGCAACAACACGATAACCCCAAGAGCAAACTGCAGCGTCAACTCAGCAATTGATTCGACTCGCTCAGGTGAGTCTAATGTTACAAAAGGCCAAGATGCTTCCTTGGCTACATACATTAGTGCCTGGATAGGTAGGTAAGTATATATGGCACGAAGACATATTCTTAGGTAATTGTCGGTAATTTCTGAAATTGATGCATAATATGTCTTCCGCGATAAGACATTGTCGCTTGCTGTGTTGCACTGAAGAACGCCTACGTCAGATGGTAGCATCGTCGCTTGAACCGCAAGCGAGAGTGGAAGATAGCTAGCGAGGTTACTCCAGCGCCACACGCCACTGTTCAGGACATGCATATCTACTATGTGTAGCCTGGATACTGCGTAAAGTCGCTATCTTATCTAAATGCCTCTGTACGTAGCTATAATTATACAACTTATAAGAATATAATAATCTGCTTTATGTATGATTATTTATGTCGTCTTTGAACCTTGTTTGCGCCTTATCTATAGGCGGATCTACGGTTTCGCCTGCATATTGAGCTTGTACAAGGGAACCAAGGAGTACTGAGAGTAATATGAAAACGCTAACAAGCGGTTTCGTTCATAATTGCCATCTATAATGATAGAGCGACTTCAAATATCCCATTTTCATATATCCGGATGGCATAGGCTTGTATGAATTCGCTTATGAGAAAAGGGGGCCTGACAGATTTTTCCCCAAGGTTGATTCTCATTTTTAATACGGATCTCAGTTCAAATTCATACTAGTTTACAGGAAGCTGATCAAGATTGTTTTACACATAGCTTGAAACGGTAATCTTCATTTCGTTAGGCAGTTTGCAACTGAGCTCGGAAGCGGTTTTCTGCTTGATACGCAAATATGAATTAGACACGTCGATCGCTGACACTATTGAGCTTATTATTAAGGAAGCCAATTGTCTTACACCCTCTATTTGATCATTTCCCACTGCCCAGACGGCAGTCTCTGTGAGATAAGAAAACATCCGTATAATCGGCGATGACACATCAAAATGCGTCAGACTAGCTGTCTGTCACAATCCTGCGTTTCCAGGTCGGCAGTTGTGTATCAACGAGAGCACCTAACGGCTGAAGATCGGTTTTGATGAATTTAACTGTTCCCCGACCTCCAGAACCAGAAGATGGAGTGAAGGTAGCTTTGAAGCTCAATCCCCACGTTCTAGGGTATTCGAGCAAGACTGGAACAGAACCTTCGACATCATCTTGATAGAACAAATAAGTCCGAAAGGCGGCGGAGTACGAGATGTCAAGCGGCTTCTTGACTTCGTTTGGGTCTATGACAAAGGCGGGCCGATCACTGTGCGTGAGGGAAACGTGCTTCTCCTTCGGGTCGAGGTTTGTCTCTATGTACGGATAGTCTGGCCCATCGTACCAGAAGTCATTGCCAGTGTCGATCTTATCCGTCTTGACCCGAGCCAGCTGCACGATAAAGACTTTGCCTTTTTTATCTGATAGAGAGTCCACCGTCCAGGTGAGAGTGAGTCCTGAACGGTAGCCTTTCGCATCTACCATGCCGAGCTCCCACATATTCCGGACTTCGTCGAACCATGCCCCAATATTAGTTCCATATTGCTCTAGGACGGTGTCCTTGACTAGTATAGGATTCGCGAGTGAAAATTCTTTGCTGGCCTTGAAAGACGATGGCGGCTTCACGAGCTGGCCTGTGAGGTTCATGAAGACTGAACGAGGCCCTGGTTGAATGGTAGCAGGTACGAAGGCGGATTTCAGTGGATATGTGCTGTATAGTGCCGTCGATACCGTGCCAGATTTAGACTCGTATTTTACGCTCTCATAGCCGCATAGGTTGCCAGCGGCTTTCCAGATCGGGGAATTGAACTGGTTTCGTGGGACATCCTTGCCATCTATGGTACCTAGAAAGTCGTACACAACGCCCAAATAGAAAGTCTTGGCGGCGTTTGTCTGTGTACCTTGTCCCTCTTTCTCATCTTGGCTGATTCTAATGTTTTGTGCCGGTACAGACGTCGAAGGGTTGACCAGATCCATGGTCGGCTTGAAGTCAGAGTAAGGAAGATATAGTGCTATCTTCGGGCTTTGATGAGTAACAATAGTAGCTTCGAAAGATTCTGAGAGGTTTATAATCTCGTCGAATGATAAATATATTGGAAAACAGAGCCGGTCTAGACCAGAAACGCATTTTCTAAGTGGTTCGCTAGCCTACTTTCAGTTGACTTCTAGATCGGCTGTGTCACAAAGTATATTATAAGTCTCTAACGTGCTATTACTGGTAAGGCCGTGCCTGCTCGGCCCTCAGCCAGCCTGTTGTTCGCGTTGAGGCAAACATCCTAGCAAGTTTCTAACGCTATTGCAAGCTGAAAAGGACTATTAGGCGAATGCCGTACTATCATTTCGTTTCAGCCATAAGCTGAAGTTGGGGCTGACTTGTTGGACGGGCTAGTCCCTGCATATTATTTTGATATCCTAGAACTATGATGTCCGCGTGGCCTTAAGGACGAAACATAAATGATTGCACTTGCAATTGACTCCTGACTAGAAAATGGGGATAGAGCAACACTGACTAGTTAGAGGCGCTAATCAAGCTCTCTAGAAAGCTGACCCCTCCACCACAAGCACTTTGCAGCGCCTAAGGACCGTCGGAGGTACCCCAGAACTGTCACTGGTCCAGCCCCGTTAGTCTGTCCACGTCGACTCACGACGCTTGGTCCCTTCAACAGGCCGCACTGTTGTTGGTTCGTAACACTAATCTGCTCCTTCTAGCCTAATAAACGTGAACTTGGCGCTGTACATGAAACTACTGTGGACATCTCTGGAGAGTGTGTGATTCCCACCGAGCGGGGTGAGTCCTCGGTTAATGAGATACTGGTCAGTGTCTTCCACAAGCTCGGAAGCTTCTCGAGCGATGCGTCTGAAAAAGAGAAGTTCCTTGGGCGGATGAATATGATCGTTCTCGTATTCGTCACTTGCGTCCCTGATGCCAGGTAAATAATGCTTGATATATTTTCCATAATACGCATTGTGTATCATCTCGCGCAATTCACCTCCAAACTTGAGAGCCTGTTCATTCGAGAAGCCACGCGACACAGCATCTGCATGTTTGCTTGGCAGGTAGCGGAGCATGATGACCTCGAAAATGGGGCTCCCTTGGGGTATGTTCAAAGTTGCTAAATGTTGTTTAGCTTCTAGGTAACCTGGCTCCTTTTCACCAGCAAGGTCCAGAAGAGCCCATCCATTAAACTTGATGTATATCTTTGGAGTCGGAGTTCGAAGATGCTCGAAGGATAATCCCGGTCCCGAATAAGCCATCTTATGCATAAAGACGAGATCTTCGTAGCCGATAATGCCCCATGAAGTAGCTGCGAGATCAGCCTTGTTGTTAACAAAATATTTGAACAGGTCAAGAAATGCATCTTTAGGGAAGACATCATCTGGATGGGATGACTTCGACATTGTGATCAAAAACATTGTAAATGGGGTATATATGCAATAACTCTGTGAGGAGGGGAGACACTGGTTTGGGTTGGCTCCATGTTCTATTAAACCGCTGACTAGACCATAATATTGGGTCGGTATACCACGGGGTTCTCGCCGAAGAGATGAAAACGCATCTTCTGGACTGCAGCTGGCACGAAGTAGAAGAGAGAAGTATTCTTTCATGTTGAAGCGACTTGATGAACTGAAAACCTCGTATGTATCCGTAGAGGCCATTCGATCCAATTTTAAGTTGCAAAGCCCTTTCAACTCGGAATCAGTTGCCAATACCTCCTGATGATGCAAGTACCGCATGATAAGGGGAAACTGAGTGACCTTATGCGCTCCGAGGTTTGATAGAATAGAATAGTACCATGTAAACGATTGCAAAATGGTAAGAGTTTCCATCTCTTTAGAGAAATCATGATTCAGTGCTAAAATGCGCTCACTTAAGGTAGCCGTGAATAACCTAAGCTTGCGCTCCCCTGGCGTAGTTTTATCTGCCTTCAAAATAGCCTGGGCATCTTTTTGGCTAATGAAGAATTCTCTAGCCGTTCGATGCACGAAACGACATTCGCTAGTGACGTAACCTCGAATGGAATGGTCTTCTGAGAGTGTTGCGTCCCTGGTTTGTAGAAGGCCGGCACAACGAATGGCTACTTTTCTCTGGAAATCAACCAACTCCTGGTACAGAACAGCCGGTTCCAATATTGATTTATTAATTAGTAGGCTCTCTGGATCATAGTTCTCGTACGCAAGAAATATCATCAGCCAGGTACACCGCAGATTAAACCTAGAATGCTCCGAAGTGTGATCAAGAACCAAGTTAAAGCAAAACGCGGCCTCTTCTTTATATATATCGATGTCGTCATTCAGGCGCTCCCACATGTTGGAGTATAGAGCTTTGAGGTCAGAAGGTAGTGCCTTAAGTCGTTTCTCCAGTATGTCAGGTGAATCGTTCCGCTCTATTCCCATCTCAAGGCTTTTCACGGCTAGCACTGCCCACAGAAACACTCCTTCAGATTGGACAGCTATCCTCTCTAGAATGGAGCTTTGTTTAAAACCAGCAGGTATTGTTTTTCCCTTGAGTAGATCCTTGAGACAGAAATACGCGAATCGATATATATCTCCAGATATAAGTCTGTGAAGCTGTAAACAAGGAGCCGTGACTAGGTGTTGGCTGAACGGATCTTCTGGGCGACTGGAGAGACATATCTTGGCTCGACAATCCTTGCTAATGACCCGGAGCAGTTTGAGTAGCTTATAAGGTCCGTCGTCGGGCGATACTTCATCAAGGCCGTCCACGAAGATACACACAGAAAAGGAGGGATCTTGAAGTACCTGGAGAAGTAATTTCTGGAGCTCGGTTTCAGCCCAGTCGTGAGGGGACCGCTTTTTTCTCAGGCCTCGTTGCTTTACAAGATGAGACAGAGTTTCCTCTCGCGCATCGCAAATCTGGTAGAGCAGTGTTAACAACAGGCCCTTAACGCTTTTTTGCAGCAGGTCCCCAGAAATGACAAAAAAGTATGACAGAATATATATGTCTTGCCCCTGTGCGGTCGACTCGCGGAGGATCTTATTTGTTGATGTGTCGTTGCTCGATACACGTGTTTCGAGGTACCTCATAAGTGTACTCTTCCCACATCCGGGTTTTCCTGATATCCAGTAGACAGGCTCTGAAGATCCCAGCCAGTCATGAAAGCTGTCCCAAGGTCTTCCCCACAAACCTCGAGTGTATTTATCAAGCCACGGGTGATCGATAGGGACGTTGGATAAGTCGCTATTCTCCGTCTCGTCGCCATGTGTCTCGGCACTGTCTTCGTCTGACCCATCAAATAGCCAACTGTACGTCTTCGGATAAACTGGCTCCGTAATATCATTCATTCGCTTGTTGATTGTCTCGAACCAGAGACTTTGAAGGAAATCCTTACGTATAGTTTCCTCCGTAGCTTCTGTTTGAGTTAGAGCGGCAGTTACCACAATGGTATCACGAGTCTGCTCGTGCTCATCCCTGGAGTGGTTCATCAGGTCTTGATTTCGATTTCGGATGAGGTTGGTGAGATCTGTGTATCCTTGAGATAACTGTTGAATGAAATAGCGTGTGTCGGCATCGAGCAGCTGAAACAGAGCGTTTTGCTGGGCGGCATTTGCCTCACTGACGTTGCTACGTATGTTAGATTTTCTTTTACTTATCGCTGCAAGTGGAAAATCAATTGTGAGGCGACACATACCAGATTCGACTCAAAAGGCTTGTTTGAAGAGTGTTGGTCATACGCCCAACATCTTTTTCTAGGCTGTCAATCCAATCTTTGCGCCACCAGCGCTTGAGTGGGTATGAAATTGCTTTCACCCGACTGCCAGGCTGTGACTTAACCTTCTCCAACTCCTGTTTTAGTTTCGATGTAGTATCGTGGGTTTTGGTTGCAATGTTAAGCAGCTCTGCTTGGTCACTTGTTAGCGGCCTCGGGAGGCCTCTGTCGAGTTTTTCTTCCAGGCGTTTCAGCGACTCGCTATGATGATATACGTAGGTCTCAGCTCCTGGATCTGGGGTTCCGTCGTGGTAGTAGCGTCTCCAGGTCGAGATCAACTCATGACTGAAACTTAGCACCTGGAAGATGTTGCAAGCGAGTCCCAGCAATTCGAGGGACATATTGAGACTTATTGATTTGAGTGGGAAAGAAAAGTAGAAAGATGAAGGTTACGGTCGACCCCTCACCACCAAAAAGGCCACAGTCATAATCAAAACGCATATGTATATGCATCTACTCCATTTCGACTAATCGGTGTTGGGCATCAATGATCAACTAATATAATTGATATCAACGCTAATTCTGTAGCCCACCTGTTTTGGTTGGGGATGCCATCAGTCTCCCATTGATACCTAGTTAAATATACTGATATTACTCCGTATACGGTTAGATTTACGACAGGGGTCTGTGCCTCTGCATAGCTTAGGCGCTTGCATCTACTTAGCTGCTTGTAAGTTGTAAAGATTTAACTAATAATAAATAACAGCCTCGATAACTGTCACGAGTAGGACGCGCTCTGGTCAGATACAACAGCAATAACCCTGATAGTAGGTATATACTTACCCGAACTATAGTTCAAACACCGACTTGTAGATTAATTACACGACGTTACCGACCTAGCCACAGGTGGACGGGCTGTTGCATCTCCTTACCTGTGGCTGGTCCGTGTGACATTGGTATGGAAGCCTTTAGGACTGCATCCGAAAATGGAATCTCCTATACCACGGCAGCCCTACTAGGCGGAGGCCCTCACCACGAAATCTGGACAAGATTTACTGATTGAGCCTAATAATGTAGCAGCCACGATTTTAGTCGAGGTAAAGAGAAATGCGAGATCGAATGATATATCTCAGTGAATTCTTTTAACACTAATATATCTATATAGAATTCCGTTAAACTAGAGCAGGTGAGTGTAGTTTTAGCATTAATAGGAGTAGATAACTATGGCGCATTCGTGGGGGCGAAACGGACTGTAACGGTTGACTTTAATTTAATAACGGTGCTTAACGGTCGCATCTTTTAAGATTTATATAGACAAATACTACGCTATCTTAAGGGGCATATGTCAGAAATAAGCGAGTCCAGTTGATTCAATTGAGTGTATTTCGTGTGTTGTGTAAGTTACATTGCAGAGGAAACTCTGTGCCCTACTAATTTGGTGTAGGTGTGGCATAGCCCCTTAATTTTGACAATGGCAATGTCTCCTGAGATATCCCATACCATTTCTGACTGTCGCGGAGTTATTTTCACATGAGAACCCCGGGGAAAGCCTGATAGAAATGTGACCAGATTGATTGAATGGACGGCGTCTCTCCTCTCGCGCCGCGGTGGGCCGATGGCCCATCTGCACGCATGAGGGATCATGCGAAGTGAGGTCAAAGTGGCTCTATTAAATTAAGTTGACTATATGATGCTCTTCGCAGGCGAGGAGCCATATATAGGGATTCTGCGGACTAAGGTTGAGCCGCTCCATGGTGCAACATCTCCAGGTATTATCGCTCGATCCGTTCCCGTAGCCTACTCGAGACCACAAAGGATATAATCGACCTTGATCGGGGGAGAAACGTGTATATAATTGTCAAAGCCGAAATAATAGTTGTCGTTCGTCTTGATAGTGAAGCTACCATCCGCATTGAAAGGGATGCAAAGCGATTGATTTTGGCCGCCAATGTATAACCCAATAACACGATCCAAATTCCCATTGGTGTTATAGTATCGCGACGATTGGTCGAATTCAATCGTGGTGTTCTTGTAAGGCGCGCACGTCTTGTTTGTTGCTGACTCGACGATAACAGACACGAGGTATTCCTGTGCTGATGCCAGGCCGGCGGCAACAAGGAGAGATAGGATTGTGGCGCGCATATTGGGCAACTCGTAGCTGGGTGTGGAAGAGACTTCGTTGGTTTGCCTGGTTTTTTTGCTACTGAAAAGATTGCTACGACCTATTGGAAATACCAGTTTATTTATGCATTCGAGTTGTGGTAGAGAAAGTCCTAGCATGGAATGACTCCCGTGTGCCTGCAGTAGTGTAATTATACCAGACTCTGGGTGTTTTCTCAGCTGAAGCTTGGCACAGCGGCACAGCCCTATCATGTCGCGTCTGCCCAAGCTGCCCTGTCAGAACTTTACGCGAATGACATGTCATCCTCGGCCGTCCTTCCAGATTGATACAACATAATACGCCGTATCAGGTCCGGGCAAAAGTCACCCACCATACCAAGAATTCAATAGGCTACAGTGCAAGTCCTTAAGCCAGAAACGGCCCGGCTTCTCATGAATCAGCTGTCAACGGCCTGCTGAACTAGACGGTAACCACTTTTTTTTTCTTGTTATAACTGTTTGTGAATAACCCTTGGAATAAAAATTTGAAGCTTAAATATATATCCTAGGGTAGAATTGTTTTAGGCTTGAAAAATAACAGCAGATATTTTGATTCTTGGTGAGTTAAGTAGTCGTAGGTTAACAACTAGCTAAGCCGTAAACAGGAACTCTTTTCACACTGTAGACTATCTCTTAGCATTGTGGGTGATTTTTGCCCGAACCTCCATACTCCGTATGAATCTATGGAATATTTATCTCGTTAATTCGGGAAGCTAGGCGAGTTACAGTCGCTGCCAGGTCACCAACGGGCTGAGTCCTGACCGATTGAAAACGACCCCAACTCAAGTTAAAGCTGAAAGTAGGTCTAGGGTATCCCGTAAAAGGGGACGGAAAAGGGTGGCTTGAGTAGAGGCGGTACGGTTCGGGACGGCCCGGCGGGTACACGGGGGCAGCGAATGGGCGGCACCGCCACGATGAGTCAGCAGAGACCTTCGTACCGAGTATTCAATATTGCATGTAGTCTTGTTCCTGGCTTAGATAGGCGATATGTGTTGCCACGACCCTCTGAGCCACCGGGAGTGTTTTGTATCGAAGGTGAATATCTTGCCTCAATCCGACGAAATAAAACGACATTGATTTGACTGCATTAGGAACAGTTTTATTTAAATGATATACGGTGTCGACTTTGAGTCTACGTCATTAAGACTAAATAAAGAGTACTATCGTATGGATACTGAGAAAGTTTGTCATGAACTGTATGATGGAACTCACACGAACTTGGTGCCTAGTGGCACCAGATAGGTTTTGGATGAGAATTTTGTCTTTGCGGAAAAAGAAAAAAAAGGAAAAAAGGTTACCACTACTTGCCGTTCCCTAGCTGAAATTATACAGGAAATTCCATTCTCATGGCGATATGCGAGAACTTATGAAGACCTCTTAAGGATTGATCTTGCTTAATACCAGTTCTTCAGCAAACAGATAACTTGAAGTTGATGTTTCAAAATCTTACAACAATCGGCACCTGCAAGTGTGCATGTGGGAATCTACAATTATTCTCAATTGTATGCTCCTGCCAATACAGAAAGGTACTTGATGTAGTAGCGTACCTTCCCGAAGTCAAAAAGATACATCGTTACCAGCATTGGCGCATTACAAACCCGAGACCACAATCACCTAGCAACAGCACGGTTTAGCCAGTATCTCACCTGATAACCCAATCTAACTCATTACTTCTCAAACCTTGCGGTTTTCTGTGCCTCTTCCTTTCTATCCTCGATCACCACACCTTCCTCTTCTGCATCACTCCAAGTTGATATATCTGTCATGGAAGGCCCGGAGCAATCTAAGGCTTGCATCGTCTGCAGCAAACAAACAGCCCTCGTTTGTCACATATGCAGATGCACCTACTACTGCTCTCAGGAATGCCAGCGGACGGACTTCCCCATCCATGGACTACTTTGTTCCAATTTCACAGACCACGAGCGCACAGAACGACCCAACAGGCACACCCGAGCTATTCTGTTTCCTGTAGACCAGGAAAGACCCAAGACAATCTGGCTTCCTCGCAGACGGATCGGCCTGAACGCAGAGAACACAGACGACAGAAGTCGGGGTTCTGTCGGGCAATTACTGCCCCAGGGGTTTACAGTTATTAAACGTTATTTTCTTGCAAGGGAGGATTCTAACATGATCTGCCTCTGCTACTGCGATTTCAGCACAAGCGGCGAGTCGGAAACGAATCAGAGTATTAAACGTATCACCACCACCAGGCCTGGACAGTATTCCGATTGGGTTGGAGCTGTTATTGCGTATGGGAAGACCGGCCAGAGCCTTGGTTCGGGTGGGCAAAGAGATCTCGACATGAATGACTTCCGGTACACTGCCAAGTATTTTCTCTCCTGTGGTTTTAACCTTGCGCTGTGGGAAATGCCGTGCGGCCTTCCGAATGTCAGGGCTGTCAGAATCAACTGTGCGGGCGACAAATTATTGAACAGACCCGAATTCGAGCAGATCGAATTAGCCGCAAACGATCGCATTTTCGATGTTATATACGATACTTCGGATATATTGGACCGTATCGGCATCCCGGTCTTTACCCAACGTTGCGCTCCTGACCCAAGATGGGAGGAGTATCTCAACTCATACGCAAATCCGCATGCCAGGTCCCTGCACCTCCACTGTAACCCCAAAAACGAAGACTGGGGTATGATAGCTAGAAAATGGGCCGAGAAGCCAGGGAGTGCCATAATTGTACGTCAGGACAAGAAACCGCTTTCATTGTTTCAAGCGGAAGCGCTTTGCAAGTACTGCTGCAATGAGGTTTCCAACATCATGGAAAAAACAACAAGGGCTCACAGAGATGACGATCACATTACCAGGGAATTTGCCGCGTCCATGATCTGCCGGCCACTCTTTACCATCTTCCGAAACAAATTAATCCACGAGAAGCTCGAAAAGCACGAAGATATCGATGATATGACGTGCCCTTACGATGTTTGATTCACGAAATTGGGATTCAATGTCAAATGCATCATAGTTGTGAGAAAGTCACGGGTTGTGAATACATTGGTTTTCTGCTTGAGCTCGGCATGCGAGGTTGATTGGAAATGCAGATGGCATAATGCGTTGTGTCTGCAGAGCAGAGCCAGAAAGCTTGGGGCACGTTCAAGGGACTTTGTTGGACTCCTGATATAAAGAAGTTATGTAGACTTCCTTGCTATAATAACCAAGCAAGCCAAGGTTCAAGGTTCTATAAATCCTCAAGTCCGCACAGTTTGAGTATAGTAGTGAAGTTGCTTGTGAACTGTAACCGCAAACACGGAGTTTGTTTCAATTGGCTAGATCTCCACGAAGCGACAGCTTGCTAATGAAATAGCCTAAACTCATTGCCAAAAATTTATTGAAGATGAAAAGAAAAAACGTTGGAAACCCACCAAAAATGCCCATGACGTATCGAACTACAGTCGATTGCTCTACCATTGATCTACCAGTCCCCCGAAGCATTGAAAATTGAACGCAGGAATTGCTTGTTGTTGGAAGGAGCGACATAATTTAACCTTGTATCCTAGTTTGGAAGAATATGTTGCATTTAAGGACCCGACATACTAATATGCGTGATGCACACTACAGCCACAACGTCGCCGGACACCAATGCATGAGTCGGCATATCACCTTATAATCTAGACTCAGATTAAGCAGAGCCCCAAGACTGACTATTCGGCATTTCAAATGTGTAAGCAGAACACGATCTCCCTTTTTCTGAAGAATCGGCACTTGTTCAGGTGTACACTGTATAAGCTAGCTGACCCTTTGATGGCCCACGTAGCTAAACACACCACCTTCCACTTTCCGATGCCAATATTATAGCTAAAACAAGGAAATAAACCAGTTTCTAGCGACGTCTTAAACAATTAAGCCTTAGCGATTTAATATAAATTTCAAGTATTATTATTTTATTTTATTTTTGCTGCAGCATATTTATATTATCACACTCTCAGATGGGAACAGCAATTTTGCAGGCCAGCTTTATGTGCGTATTCTTAGTGGTTTATTTGGAACTTCTCAAACGACGGTATTTCTTTATTGATTGATAATTGGGGCAAGAAGATGGGCGGAACAAAGGGAGTAAAGCAATAAACCTGGAGTGCGTGTTGCATGTTCGTATAACCCCATCAACGCCTCCAAAACTCGAGGGAGACTACGCTCCTCCTCGTCGAGTACTTAATTTTTTCCGTAGTATTGGCATACCATTTGGTCTGGGTTTCCGTCGACGAGCCCTAGTCATATCCGCCATTGCCGAGAGGACGAATTCCGAGTATTCGCTCGGCGAGAGCGTGAAGGGCAGTTCCGACCCGTAAGTTATGAGAAGTACTTTAAGACAGCTCGGCATTTGACGCCGAGAAAGCATTTCGAAGAATTGGCGGAAAGCTAAAAACCAGGAGAATCCTTCCGACGGGATCAGATCACGGTTAATCAGTTCTAAGTCAAGTACGAGATAAACAGGTCTGTTAATCCCAGATAACACGGATTCAAGGACTTGAAACCACTCGGTCTCTGAATAGTTCCCGTGAAAAGGGGCACAGGCGAGAGACATTGACTTTTCCGTCTCATCCCTTTGCCTGATTTGAAGAGCCTGTCGTAGGATATACTTGATGAGGTCAACGCATGATATGTTAGGGGATGACAGTTCGTTGACAGATATCTTCAGGGCGTAGATGATAGGGATACCGAGATCAGAAAGATACTGAATCACGTCGGTGCAAAAATACCGTAAGGCCTGCAGGGATTGGAATTGTCCCCTGAGAATGGCTATATCTGAAGTTATGGATGTATTCCACTTATTGAGTATGGGCGAATTCCAAAAACGACGCGATAGACAAGTTGCTTTGCCAGTAACTGTTCGAGATGCCCTTCTCCTGGTGGCAAGAAGATGATGGAGGGTTTTCACCGGATCTCCTATTGTAGTATCCGAGATAGTCGTCATGATATTAGCGAATTGTAAGTCCGAGATCATGGTGTTGGTAGAAACGAGTGCTGAGCTTTGCCCTACTTGACGTCAATTTACTTTTGGCCTCTAATTGCTTGGTATGAAGGGAGACAAGCGGGCAGGCAAAGCGTGAACTCACAAGTTAGGGTGATATGCATCTTTTCTAAGTTCTCTTTCATCAGGATCATGCTAGCATCTACTTTCTTGTCTAGATCATTCATTTTCCCATGTATTTCGTCAACCTTATCGCGGATTTCACGGGACTCAATTTGCTGACAAGATTTTGAAAGTCGGTCGATCAATCGAGACTTTTCGCGGATGAGCCTTAAGAGGTCGTCATATCGAAGTGCTGGGGGAGTTGTGAGCGAGTGCCATGCATGTTTCAAACGCCCTTCTGTATACCAATCGTTTGCTCGAATAAGAAACTTTAAAATATACGCATTCAATTCTGCTACAGCAAGTCTCATATGGTCATTGGGGTAGAGTATTGAAGCCAATTTCACTTGTGGTAAACTGTCAGCGATTTGGGACATGGCCTCGGCTAATGTCGATGCCGTGGCTTCGTTATTGATGACTGCCTGTAACACAAGTTAGAAGACATTCTGCCGCTACGAGAATTGAGAAAGAAGAACACACTGTAAAAACCAGCTTCATAGCTCCCCACGCTAGGGCGACGAACTCGGGGTGGTGTTGAACAAATACGTCAAGGACGTTACCGTAGAACATAATCTTCTTCGAGAAACTTCCAAGCCATTTCCTGGCCTTCGAGCCGTTCTTTTGGTCCTCATATCTGGCCATTGATTGTGCAACGATGTCCTGAATCTCCTGCAAGTTCTGCTTAGATTCAAGAAAATCAACTTGCCGTTTGTCTCGGCTAAGCTTGGAAGATAATTTGGCCTTGGCATCGTTGAAGGCATCCTCGAAAAGGCTAAAACTAATTAGTGACAGCACATAAGGAGAGAGGCGAAGGCGAAGGTGGGCAGACTCATGATTGCCTTTCAGTGATGGCGTGTACCACTGCTGTATAATCCCAGGATCGGCTTGATTTGGCACGGCCATTGGTATCGAGGCGTTTCGCTGTTCGCGCCACTCTTCAATAGGTAGGGAGATAGAAATTCATGAGTGAATAGGGATAATTGACTCGCCTACATTTTGTTTCTCCCAGGCGAGCCATGCGACACGCTCCTTTCAGCCTTGGATATTTCCTTGTCCCACGCGTATATGAATCTGCCTCGATTTGCCTCAGTCACGTAACCTTGAGTGGAGCTTTGATTCGCAGCTTTACTTCTGCACTGCCCCTTGCTTATATTACAGAATGCAGGATGAATGGACGCAGCATTGTATGAACCCCCCCTTCACGCTCCCTAGAGGGGTGGGTATTGTGTATCATTGGCCGAATTTCAAGGTTGCTGCATACCGTCGTGGCGAAGTCGGCAATATCATATGTATCAACCCTGCAATCACCCCATGTTGGCTGTGGCCAGCATCACCCAAGCCACAATTCGCGTTCAGTCAACACTGGCTAATTTTCTTCTCCTTTTAAACCGGACATTCATACGGACATATCTCTGGGATTGAGATAAATGCCCATGATGAGCGAGAGTACCGACCTCGACGACGATACCGACCTCGACGACGATATCGACCTCGACGACGATATCGACCTCGACGACGATATCGGCCTCGACGAAGTCGGATTGCAAAAAATTGGAAATCTCGCTCAGGCAATTTCAACAATCATCTTAAAAGACAAAGAAGCCGCTCCAAACTTTTTATATGATACCTTAGCAAGATTGTATCCTTTATTGCGTGCCCAAATCCGTCAACACTTGATCCAGCAATTACCTCCCCCTATCCGTCAGAACCAGCGTCAACCCTTCCTACAAGCTTACGAACAGAAGCTTATTGAGTTTTCAAAAACTATACAAGATGAGATCCACCTCTGTAAATTTCTAGTACCAGATCATTTTACGGAAAGTTTGCATGAGGATCTGTTTTTCCAACACGACTGGTTTATACAAGGATACAACGAGTGGGCAACCGCGGATTTCGACGATCGGCTTGAGCAAGATTCTAAACATTGTGTGAATGATAAACCAGCGGCCAAGCCCGACGATTCCAGCAGCGGAAACAAGAATACACAAGGGTGCATTACTACTACGAGTCCAGAAGGAACAGGATCTTGTACCCAGAGCACGGGTGCGAATGACCGTCGTGAACAGAGAAAGACGAGTTCTAGTCTAAGAAGACTTTGGAATCATCTCACAATTTCCAGAGACGATACTTCAGCCAGCGACTTGCGCCGAGATTTAGTCGCCATTGTTTTCAGTCCTGGTTCTCATTTCAACGAATGTAACGAGAAAACACCCGAAGAAAGAGTCAATAAAGCAGCCACATTGACGCCAAATCAACTTCATCAACTTCAGCAACAAGAGGCTTTAGCTCTTAACCACCAAATCAGGATCGATCATCATCATTACCTGATAGAAAATCAAGCTGTACGGCTACAGCAGATACGACATAAAATGGGCACTTACAAGGATACGCAGAAGGATCTGGTGACTACGAATAGACTCCAACCTTCCATGGGTGGTACTCTAGATGCGCAGAAAATGCATGCAGAACAATACAACGAAGGAGGCCCCCTGGCCGATCCCAGTGCACCAACCCACACACGAAATCAGGCACCGGTTTCATTGTCCGATAATGACACTTTTCAGGAGCTCATATGCCGCATTACCTCGCTAGAAGCAGAGAATCAAAATTTGAAAACCATCAAAGAAAGCCAAGCAAGGTATCAGAATCTTTATTTCATCAGGGCCGACCCAGGGAAGCCCCCAATAGCATATCTAGATGAACCAAGGTGGTCAATCGGGCCTAAGGGGGAAATTGTCTTAACTTCCCACTTCCCTATCACAGACATTAGGGGCTACCTGGCTCAAAAACATGATGTTGCATTTGTTGTAGTACGTCACTATACAACTAAAACACAAGAAAACGAGGTTCAGAGTGCCTCCCAGGCGAAACAACTTCTCCCCAAGCCGAGACCATATAGTGAATTTATCACCCTGGAATCTCAGGACATGATTATCGCTGCAGAAGAATTTTTCGCAAGACAAGCTACATTTTCTGAAGACTTTCCTCAGTTTAACATCCGAGGGCATATTCCGGCACCTTATGCCTTCTGGTATTGTTATCGCTCGCCCGAAGCATTCCAGGGGATGAGCGATCCTCACCGGCGACTGATGGAGCTGTTAACGTCATGGATAGATGAAAACTACGGCAAGACATATGACCTCGTGGCCAGACAGCAGCAAGAGGGGGTGGTTTCGCAAGAAACAATGCCATTCCTAGTGCGGCCAGGAGATGTCCTTGTATGGGAAGACAAGCGTGAGTTGAACGCTGCCATCGCTCGGGAATGGCCTAGGCAAACTCCATATCATACTATGGCAGGCCTCCAGAAAAATGGCGCAGATTGGACCAAGGGTCCAATTGTTGAACCAAAAACAACTTGGAGGTGGTCAGTAGATACCTGGAAATACAAACATGATGGCCAGTTCTTTCGGGACAGTGAGGTTACCGATATTGTATTCGAATCCAACTCATCAGCGGACGAACAGCCGATCCTAAGTCTTAGCGCATATCCATTACATTATGCCCCGAAAAGGCTTACTTCAGCCCTCGAAACTCGAGGCAAAACCTTTTGGCGCTGTCGATACAAAAAACTGGTATCGCACAACGACGAATCTGGATTCCATGGGGTAAGTGTACCTATACTCAAAATCTCCCAGGCATTGCTGATATAATAGTATAAGACCTCTGAGAGGTTTATGGTAGACTTTGAAACTTATCGGCAATTGCATGAAGATTCTGCCCATTTCAAGAAAACATACTCAAGCATTGAAGATCCTAAAGCTCAACGAATGGACCCCGAAATAATGAAGTCAGATGAACCACCACCTGCGCCCGATTTGTATGTTTTCCCTAATACAATTCCGGGATATAATTTAAGGAGCAAGAAATGGGGTGAGTACAATAGGAAGTTCCTGTCCGTTTGCAAAACTAATGATATTTAGTTGATCTTACGGTTGACAATATACAAGAAGTCATCTGGAACAAAGAATCTTTCGAGTATCTTGTAGTGGAAAACGAGACCAAGGAACTTGTTCAAGCGCTTGTCATGCATCAGATTTCTACCGAAAAAGGCACCGATGTAATCGAACGAAAAGGCAACGGCCTTATTATTCTACTACACGGTGGTCCGGGCACTGGTAAAACACTTACTGCCGAAAGCGTTGCCGAACTTGCCGAGAAACCCCTATTCCGCGTAACATGTGGGGACATTGGCACAGAGCCAGAGAAAGTCGAAAAATACTTGGAATCGGTCCTTTACCTGGGGAAAACGTGGGGCTGCGTCGTCTTAATAGACGAAGCAGAGGTTTTCTTAGAGCAGAGGAGTCTTGATAACCTAGGACGTAACGCGTTGGTGTCGGTCTTTTTACGCGTTCTTGAATATTACGAAGGTATCCTCATATTGACTTCGAACCGAGTCGGGACTTTCGACGAAGCATTCAAATCTCGGATCCTGCTTTCCCTACACTACGAGAAATTGACTCGAAGTCAACGCACAAAAGTCTGGAAGAAGTTTTTCAAGCGCCTTAAGGAAATCGACGGCGCTGCAACTGTAGCATCTACTACCGAGCCTGGCTCTCTGGAGCGAAAATTTCAGGAAGAAAACACTGGGATCGACTTCGAGGACATAGAGTCCTATATTGACGACCTGGCCGCGGAGGAATTGAACGGCCGGCAGATTCGAAACGTCATTACGGCGGGGCGTCAATATGCCACTTTTAAGAAGGAACCGATGAGAATTCACCACCTCAAGCATGTCATCAAAGTTTGTAGCAAGTTCGAAAACTACTTGAAGGATCTCCAGGACGGGCTCTCCGACGACAAAATCATGAAGAGTGACGGGGTTAGGTAGATTGTAAAGACTTGGGTGAAAGGGACAGCCCATCTTTGCAACAAAGTTGACGTTTCTTAAACATGATTTCATACTTTCAGTTACGGCATATGGCCGTACGGTTCTTCGCGGCGATAGGTGGTACTGGCTACTGGCGATCCGTACGGATTCGTGGCTGTGGTGGCTTTCGTGGCTTTGCCCACACAATTGTATTCAACCCCTTGGATCCCTTGGATTCTTGCCTTTCCTTCCTATTCTTCCGTACTTTTAGATTAAAGAGTAATACTAGTATTGTGTACGGAATCGCCAGAGTGCACCTTTGTGACATTTATCCTAACAACTATCCATGGCTGCAAGTGATGTTTTCATGCGATAGCACAGCGGGCATATTTATCGGTACCTCGGCGTCATACAGATATTGCTCTACTCAGATTTGTGAGGCGTATTCTGTAAGGCTAAATATATATCATTGTGGTATGACCGCAGTTACACCGCCCTTATTGCCTGCAACCTTTAGTGTGTCATTGAAAATATCAGTACTGTATAGCCACAATGCAACCATAATTGACCGAGCCTGCCAGCTGATTGATTCGCTTATATCGACCGTACGTAGATAAGAGGTTGGAATGGGCGGAAATGGAGGCCGCCAACTTTTCAACAACGCATACGCCGACTTCTTCAAAGCGAAGTTGGAAGATTCGATTCGCTTTTCTTCATTTCATATCACCTCCCATTCTTCGATTCATAAGATAGACGACCTTCATGGTGTGTCAACATGCGGCTGCTTCATACCAACCAACCTAATGCACTACAATTAATAGAAGTTTCTGAAGAATTTGCGCCCAAATATGCGATCTTGTCTCATACTTGGGGTAGGGAGGAAGTGACATTTCAGGATATCCAGGCTTTCGGCCGCTGGCAAAGGTCCCAATCGCAAACAGTATCGATAATTCAAGCTAAAACGGGTTTCGCCAAGATACAGAAAGCGGCAGCCTTAGCTGCTGAGCACGGCTTTGATTTCATCTGGGTTGATACATGCTGCATAGATAAGACTAGCAGCGCTGAGCTATCTGAAGCTATCAATTCAATGTTCAGATGGTACAAGAAAGCATCAATATGTTATGCTTACATGGAAGATGTCGAGAACGGTAGCCATGACAATAAAGCCGGCTCGTTTCGTTTACTATATCAGCATAGTCGTTGGTTTACACGAGGATGGACTTTACAGGAGCTAATTGCCCCGGAAGATGTCATGTTCTACGGGAAAGACTGGTGTTACCTCGGGAGCAAGGCCTACGACGAACATGTGCGTATTTCGCTTGCCAATATCACAGGAATTAACGTCAGAGTCCTTGAGGCTATCGTTCCACCAAGTGAGATGAGCATTGCCGCACGGATGAAATGGGCATCACGCCGAAAAACGACTCGCCCTGAGGATGCGGCTTACTGTCTAATGGGTCTGTTTGATGTTAACATGCCATTACTCTATGGAGAAGGGACGAAGGCTTTCATACGATTACAAGAAGAAATTTTAAAGGGCTCTCATGACCACTCAATATTCATATGGAGTGTGCCTGATGATGATACCAATGGAGCTCTCTCCGGACTTCTTGCCGAATCACCTCAGTACTTCATCAATGCTGAAAACTACCGACCAATGCCGCCGTTGGTGTCTCGAGGAAGAACCACCTGGAGCATGACAAACCAGGGCTTGCGACTGTCACTTTTCCTACTACCATCGCGCGACTCAAACGGTAAAGAGATCCAGGATCAGTACGATGATATTATGGAGTGCGCAGCTCGCCATGGCGACAAAGCGTACCAAAGTCCAGCAATACGAATGAAGCGACTTTATGGTGATCAGTTCGCCCGGGTTGACCCTCAACTCGTCAAATGCGTGGAGACTCCTTCCTTCGAACCTAGTCACAACTTCGGCTCGTATGAGATCGTATTTGTGAAACAGAAGCCTATTTATGCTGTTCCTGATTTTATGGTGTCCTACAGCAATCTTCCGCTGTCATTCTGGTCACTGAATCCTGGATGCAAATGCTACATCAAGGAAGTATGGCCGGAACAAAATTGGGATAAAGATGCCGCCACTCTTCGTACGACGCGACTCGATTCGAACCGAGTTACTGGCTTATTTAGGTTTTTTGCACCCTCGCTTGATGCTACCATAGACTTCGCCGTTGTTTTGAGAAAAGGACCAGGGGGAGCTTGGGCTGTATGGCACTTGCAACGACGGTCAAGAGGAGAACCCATTCGCCACACCGCATTATCAGTGAACGGGTACCTGGTTTTAATGCGTAAGAATGTGCGATACGCTAAGCAGCCGGATTGGATGGTTGGTTGGTTGGTTGGTTGGTTGGTGTTATTAACGCCGGGGGAAAGCAAGTGCTTTCATACCTCCCTAGGGGTTTGCGGCGTGTAAAGCTATTTTTTTAGACTATTTATTTTTATTGTTTAAAAAAACATTATAATTAATATTTAAAATATTTTATAAATTAAATTATAAAAAGTGTGCATAATAGTTAAACTATATTTGTTAGCTTTATTTTTTAGGCTTATGCTTAGTATTATATTTTTATAGTTAATTTTTTTATAAAAAAACAAACTAAAATTTAAATATAAAAAAAAAAAAAAAATAAAAAGTAGTAGTTTTAATAATAATATAATTTATATGTTAATTTAGCTTTAATAAATAATATTATTAAGCTATAATAATTAAAAATTTTAAATATATATAATATTATATAAATATATAAAAATAAAAAAAGTAATTATTATTAAAATAATTATAAGTTATAGCTGTATTATTTTTTATTTAAATATTTAAAATTAATTTTATTTTTAAGTTTATTTTTATTAAACATTATTATTAATAATGTTTTATTATTATAAATAATTTTATATTTATAAAAATAATTATATTTATTAATAAATAATTAGTTTAAAACTAAAAAAACTTGTTTGTTTTATTAGTTTAAAGCTATATTATTAATTATTTAAAATAATATTTAAAAGCAGATTTTTTTATAAAAGCTAATAACTTTTAAAAATTTATAAAAATTAATTAAATTTATAATTAGTTTTTATTAATAATTTTTTAATAGTTTATATAAAAACTTTAATTAAAATTATTAGTTTTTATATTTTTTTGTTTTATAATAATATATTAAATATTTTAATATTTTAATTTTATTATATATATAATTATAAATATTTTTATAATTAAAACATTTATAATATTAATTAAAGTTTTTATAGCTTGTTTTGTTTATTAAAAATTTATAAATATTTTTATGCTTTATATTTTATAGTTTAAAAAAACATTTTAATTATATTTTTAGTTTTAGTTTAATATAAATAAGCAATGTTTTAATAGTTTATTAATTAAAAAATTTTTGTTTAAATAATAGTTTTGTTAGTTTTTTAATTTTAGCTAATATTACTTATATATTTAAAAGTATTAATAAATATAAGCTTTTTTTAATTAGTTTATTAATTAATTTATTATTCTTTATATTTTTATAGCTTAAAATTTAATAAATATAAATTTTTATAGTTTTTATTATATTTTAAAACTTAAAAAAAACGTTTTATAAACTATTTAATAGTTTTTTATATAATTTTTAAATAATAAACATATTATTTATATATATATAAATTAAATAGCTTTATATTATTTATATAGTATATTTTAAGCTATATTTTATATATATTATATTACTTGGGCTAACAGTTATTTAAAGCTATACCGGCTGCTTACTATTAATATATAAATAAAAACTATGCTATATTTAATCTAAAATTAAAATATAATTAAATAAAAACTTTTTATAAAACTACTTATAATTTTTTTGTTTTTTTATTAAGTTTATTAATAAAATTAAAACTTTATAAGCTTTTTAT